>PVIU01009764.1:0-74185 GCA_004026605.1 Ondatra zibethicus | reverse complement strand
AAAAAAAAAAAAAAAAAAAAAAAAAAAAAAAAAAAAAAAAAAAAAAAAAAAAAAAAAAAAGAAATATACAAGTTCACACGAAATCGTGTAGCGAATAAAAGGTATGTGCTATATTTGGAATAAAATCTAAAAACATATCAGTATTGGGAGTCAACAAAAGTTATTTCAGTAAGAATATATTATTTGCTATCCTATAAAACTGAATTTTAACATACAGTATTAAATTCATTCTGGAACTCCCCCAATTAAAAGCATATAAACTGAAATTCCACAGTAAACAATTAAAACTGAAAATTTCTCATTCAAAGCTGTAAGTTGAGATGTCATTGTGCTTGCAATTTCCTTCTAAACTCTCTTGTCAGTTTGCTGCTGTTTTCCTTCTTGTATCTTAAAATGCAAATAGGCAAGGTACATAAAAAATTATCTTTGAAGTGGGATAAAAACCGACATTTCTCAGAGCAGATTTTGATTGAAAGGAGCTTTTGCTTATTTAACAAAGCACATTCTTAGAAACATTTTTTTCCTCAAACCCATTTGGCAATGTTACTTTCAAGAGTGATATTGCAGAAGAAGCATTTTCTGAGTTGACAATCCGACAGTCTCTCTCCTCACTAAACACTCTACTTTTCATTTCTTGCTGTGACAATGGTGTTAAAATCCCCAAGGTGATACTTAGGCCGCTCTCAAACCTGTCTATATACTTAGGAGCCTTCAGAATCTTTCTAAGGAAACAAAGTTGATCAGGCATTTGAGCTAAAAGTACAGTTTTAATTTCCATTGAATAATGAATGCATCAAAATGTTTTTGCAGACTTGCAAAGTTTATCTAATCCTTTGATATATTACAAATTTAGAAATTATTTATAAAAGAAGGCCTAGAGTTTAATTGTTGATTCATGGCCAAAATTCAGAGACTGGCAGTCTGTTACAAAGGGTTCTTGTCCTTTGTCTAGGTTCAAGGTATCTGACCCATCTGTGAACAAGGTACAGTATAGAACATGTGGAAGTCATTGTTTCCCCCAGGATAGTACATGCAGAGATCATTGTTTTCCCAAGGCTACTGTATTGAATCTATTTACCCCATTCTGCAGACCCATCCCAATCCAAAGAGGCACACAGAGTCCTATTATATTCCCAGGTCTGGGATCCTTTTCTGAAACCATTCAAGCATGAATACTAAGATGTATTTTTTTTTAACCAGGAATATTGCAGAGCATATAAACATCAGAGGATCTTGGGAAATTTTCCAGCTGGACTTTGAATTTGAACCCACAAATTATATGTGTTCTATAATCTGTGTGAGTTAGATGACATTTTGCCAGTGCCCAAGATGTGAATTCATTCTCCCTTTAGAGTCAAGTTCAGAGCTGGTTCTTTGGCTCTCAAAGTTGTTGACAACACGTGTGTCTACAAACAAGAGGTCCTGACTTACAGTGTGGTTAATTAGTATTTTGAGTATATAGGCTGATCTGCTCCATCTTGACTGAAGGTCGGGGAATTCAAGTCTATTCCTGCTTCTTCAAAGGAGATTGGTAGGAGGTTCCAAAGAGTAGCTGCCTGCAGGATACTTGGTCTAAGGGTGTGGTCATTTCATGTCCTGTTCAAACAACAGAGTGCTTGACTGAGGATGCTCTGTTTATTCCTTATATCATGTTAATGAAGTCTGTTGTCTCCCCTGTTCTCCTTTGGAGTGGGGTATGTAAGCAGATAGAAAATAAACATGGGCAATTTCAGTATTCAGTGAATTTCTCTCCCTGTGCTGTTCTGTTTTTTTAATTCTAATTGTCATGCTCCTGCCCTGGAACATGTAAATCCTGTCGAGACTGGACCCTGACACATTTTCTTTCTTTTTTTTTTTTTTTAAGATGGAAGCAGGACAAGACATATATTTTATTTACAAATTAACTGTATTTATGTAATGTTATGCTTGGCTTAACACATTCCAGCAACCAAAAAAAAAGGGGGGCACAAATACGACACATTACAAGGCTTAGCTATCTATAAGATATAAAATGTAAAAGCAGGTACAAATACCCCTGTGTCTGAGACAGAAGGAAGTATCACATGCTAAGCAAGAGTCTTTTCTGAACATTAGTATACATTTCACAGAAATAAATATATTGAATACAATTGAGTCAATGAAATTTATGCCCTGGCAATATTGAAGCACGCATGGGTAGAGTATATATGGAGATTATGTGGAACTTGTCCATTTTGGGTTTTATGGTCTAAGTTGATGAATACAATGACTGACCAGGTGTCTTCCTCAAGGGGCCACCAGATCTTATTATAGATGGTTTTGAGCCATTATTTTAACAAAAACTTTAAACAAGGATGCTATGACATCCACTTACAGAACAGGATATTATATCAGCAGGGCCAAGCCTCAGGTCTCATGCAAGAGACCCAAGGGCAGTGATTAGAGTCCTGGCAGACTGGCTCCGCAGTGCAATTTTTGCTGCTGCCTGTGTGAAGTACCCATTTCCTGGGGGGAGGGGGTGAGAAGATGGGAAGTCAATGGCACAGCGTCTGGGAGATTCCAATACAGAGGGTCTTTATTCTGAAAATGTCAGGAGTTTTTTTTTTTTGTGATTAGGGTAATTAAGTTGCTGCAGGAACGTTTCTGGTTGGTCTTCTTGAAACTGGCAGTCACTGCTGATGTGTTGTGATTGGCTAGCAGCGACTCTCATTAGTTACCATGCTTTTGGTTCGCTGACACATTGCCTTGCCCAATCTTACTTAGTCATTGTGAGTTTGCATGCGCTTGCTTGTGCTTCTGCTACTGCCCTGTCTCATTACAGTTCATCCTTTTAACTACTATGCTAATAAGATACCCAGAGTAATTGTCAAAATATTCCTAGAGTAAACTGGGAAGTTCTAGAATATTAAATAATCTGGAGCTGGTACTATATTCTTTGTTCTTTAGGCTCATCCAGAACTGGGGTGTTAAGCAAACAGGCTAGGTAGCTCAGTAAAGTATGGCAGGAACAAAGAAAGGAAGGAGATAAATACAACCACCACAAAATAAAGGAAGTAGTTCTCAGACCTCATTTCTATTTCTGTGGGGACGTGTTCCTCACTAGTTTGGTAGAATTTTAATTTTTAAGGAAAATCAAGAAGTTTATACTTATTTTAAAAATAATTATGTATTTACTTTACCTTCCAACTACAGTCTTTTCTGTCTCCTCTCCTCCCAGGCCCTCTCTACCTCTCCACTGTCCTCCTACTCACTCCATTTTCTTTCTATTCAGAAAAGGGTCGACCTTCCATAGAGAATAACACAATATGGCTTAGCAAGTTGCAGTAAGACTAAGCAACGCCTCTTGTATTAAGGCTGGATAAGGCAAACCAATATGAGGAATGGAGTCGCAAATGCCAGCAGAAGGGTTGGAGAAAGCCTCAGCACACACTGTTAGGAGTCTAACAAGAAGGCCAAGCTACACAACTGTCACATATATGCATAATGCCTAGTTCAGCCCCATGCAGGCTCCCTGGTTATCAATTCAGTCTTTGTGAGCCCCTATGAGCCCAGGTTAGTTGATTCTGAGGGTTTTCTTTTGGTGTTCTTGACTCCTCTGGCTCCTTTTGCCCTTTTTATCCACAGAATTCCCTGAGCTCTGCCCAAAGTTTGACTGAATCTCTGCATCTGTTTCCATCAATTGCTTGATGAAGCCTCTTTGATGACAATTGGGCTATGCACCAACCTGTGAGTATAGCAGAATATTCCTAGGTATACTTACACTGACATTCTTTTTCCTCCAGTCATGTTCTAGTCTATTGGTCCTGGCACTCCAGGAAATGTCAGGTTGGGCTCACTCATGTGTCTTAGGTTACACCAGTCATTGGTTGGTCACTACAACAATCTCTGTGCTATCTTACCCCAGTATATTCAATAAACAGGAGAGATTGTAAGTTTAAAGTTGTATGGTTGGGACAGTGTCCCAATACCTCTACTGGAAGTTTTGCACAGTGGAGATGGTGAGTTCAGTCTATGTATCACCTATTGCTAGGAGTCCTAGCAGGGTTCATGCTTGCAGATTCCCAGGATTTTCCCTTGCAGTAAGTTTCTACCTGACCCCCAAATGCTACCTGCTTCCTTTCTTCTTTCATAGTATTCTCCCCCCGCACCACCCCACTTGATTCCTTTTGTACCCATCCTCACCCTCCCGCAGTTCACTCATCAACTATCTTCTGTTTCACTATGACAGGAAGATGTAACATGAGAGCCTGCTTGTTAGGGTTTCGTCCTGCCCGGTTTTCACAGCTGTTTAGCCCCAAAGAAAATCACACAGAGGTCAACCTAAGTTATAAATTGATTGGCCCATTAGCTCAGGCTTCTTATTACCTCTTATAACTTATTTTAGCCCATTATTCTAGTATATGTTAGCCACATGGCTCGATACATTTTTCAGCTGAGCAGGTCACATCTTCCTTCTTCAGTGTCTGGACAGGACTGCAGAGGAACGGGCTTCCTCCTTCCCAGAATTCCCCTGTTCTCATTGACCCACCTCTACTTCCTGTCTGGTTGTCCTGCTGATACTTCCTGCCTGGCTACCGGCCAATCAGCATTTATTTAAAACATAATTGATAGAATATAGAATTGTTCCACACCAGGGAGATCCCACTGTTCTCCCGCTTGAATGTTCATTGTTACCTAGCCTTTTTATGGCTGTGTGTATTTATCCTTTGCTTTACAGCTAATATCCACTTATAACTGAGTACATATGTTCGTCTTTCTGGATCTGGGTTGTCATACTCAGGATGTTTTTTTTTTCTCATTTCATACCTTTGCCAGAAAATTTCATGATGTTATTGTTTTAAACAAAGGAGTAATACTCCATTGTGCAAATATATTGCATTTTCTTTATCCATTCTTTGGTTGAGGGAAATCTAGGCTGTTCCAGGTTCTGGGTATAACAAATAACTCTGGTATGAGTTACGGGTAAGTGTCCTTGTAAGGTTTAGCACCCTTTAAGGATATGTCCAGTAGTGTATAGCTCTGCCTTGAGGTAGATTTGATCCCAGTTTTCTGAGAAAATAGCATATTGATTTCTAAAGTGGCTGTACAGGTTGGCACTCCCAACTGCAAATGGAGGAGTGTTCCACTTCTCCACATACTATCCAGCATGAGCTGCCATTTGTGTTTTTGATTTTAGCCTGTCTGACAGGTAAAAGATGGAATCTTATAATCATTTCGATTTATATTTCCCTGATGGCTTAGGATGTCAAATATTTCTTTAAGTATTGGCCATTTGAGATTTTCTGTTGAGAATTCTCTGTTTAGATCAGTAACTATTTTAAATTGGATTATTAGATTTTTTTTGATGTCTAGTTTCTTGAGTTCTTTATATAATTTTGAAATCAGCCACCTGTCAGATATGGGGTCAGTGAAGATCTTTTGCCATTCTGTAGGCAGCTGTTTTATCCTGTTGGCAGTGTCCTTTGCTTTACAGAAGCTTTTCAGTATCATGAGGTCCCATTTATTAATTTTAGATCTTAGTGTCTGTGCTATTGGTGTTCTATTTAGGAGTTGTCTCCTGTGCCAATGCATTCAAAGCCATATCCCACTTTCTCTTCTGTCATGTTTGCTGTAATCTGGATTTATGTTGAGGTGTTTAATCCATTTGTACTTAAGTTGTATGCAGTGTGATAGAATCAGATCTATACACATTCTTCTACATGCCAATATCCAATTATACCAGCACCATTTTTTGAAGATGCTTTCTTTTTTCCATTGTATATCTTTTTCTTTTTTTTTTTTTGTCAAAAAAAAGGTGTCCATTGGTATGTAGATTTGCATCTGGATCTTCCATTTGATTTCATTGATTCACCTTTCTGTTTTTAAACAAATAGCATGTGGCTTCTATGACTGTAATTATGTAGCAATGATTGAATCAGATATGGTGATACCTCCAGAATTCTTTCATGGTAAACAGGATTGTTTTAGATATCTTGAGTGAGTATTTCATTTTTCCATATGAGGTTGAGTACTGTTCTTTTAAGGTCTATAAAAAATTGTGTTAGTTTAATGTATTATTTGAATATGTAGATTGTTTTTGATAAAATGGCCATTTTTACTATTTTAACCTTACTAATCCATGACCATGGGAGATCTTTCCATCTTCTGTTATCTTCTCCAATTTCTTTCTTCAAGAACTTGAAATTCTTGTCATAAAAGTCTTTCACTTGCTTGATAGGAGCTAAACTAACATCATTTATTTATTCATGTATTCATTCATTCAGTCATGCCCCAGTAATGTTTAAGCTTGCATGGGGAGCTTATTGTGGTTCTCCAGTTTTTCCTATCCTGGCAAATTCTAGATGCTTGTGCACTGTCATACCCAAGGTTCCACAGTCTTCCTTTATGCTGTCTCTCCAGTGTTTTGGGGGCTTTCCTTTTTTCCTTATCCCACGTACTCCTCCAAGCAAAGTGCTATCTTCAGGTATCTGCTGTAATTCATTCTCATTACATGGCTGAATTATCTCAAGCACTGTTGCTATATCCTGTGGTTTACTTATTTCTGTAGATAGAGATAGTTCTTAATGTCATTGATGTGCAAGGATTACTACACCAACAAACTTTATGTTATTTGTGGCTATTTGGAAGGGTGTTGTTTATCTGATTTCTTTCTCAATTCATTTATTCCTTTTACATAGGAGAGCTATTGATTATTGGAGTTTATTTTGTAAGCAGCCATTTCAATGAAGAAGTTCCCTGATAGGAATTTTGGCTCTCCTATATACACTCTAAGATCATTTTCAAATAATGATATTTTGACTTCTTTTCCAATTTGTATCCCCTTGATCTCCTTTAGTTTTCTCATTGTTCTAGCTAGAATTTATGTACTATATTGAACTGATATGGAGATTGGGAAGCCTTGTCTTCTTATTTATTTTAATGGAATAGCTTTGAGTTCCATTCCATTTAATTTTATGTTTACTAATGCCTTGCTCTATATTATCTTTATTGTGTTTAGGTATGTCCCTGGTATTACATATCTCTCCAAGACATTTATTATGAAAGAATTTTGGGTTTTGTCAATAGACTTTTCAGCATCTAATGAGATGATCATTGAGTTTTTATCTTTCAGTTTGTTTATAGGGTGAATTGCATTGACACATTTTCATGTGTTGACCCATACCTGCTTCTATGTGATGAAGTTTACTTAATCATGGTAGATTTTGTTGATATGTTCTGGATTCAGTTTGCCAGCATTTTATTGAGCATTTTTGCATCAATGTTTATGCGGAAAATTGTCTTTAATTCTTTGTGTTGGGTCTTTGTGTGGTTTGAGTATCAGGGTGACTGTGGCCTCACAAAAGAATTTGTCGATGCTCCTTCTGTTTCTATTTTGTGGAGTAATTTGAGTAGTTGGTTCAGATGATCAGTTGTATTGGTCAGATGTGAGTTCAGATGGTCAGTGTGCATTGATATTAGCTGTTCTTCGAAAGTCTAGTAGAATTATGTGGTAAAACCCTCTGGCCCTAGGCTTTTATTTTGGCTGGGAGACTTTTAATGAATGTTTCTATTTCCTTAGGGGTTATAAGTTTATTTAATTCTTGATCTGATCCTGATTTAATTTTGGTATGTAGTATCTATCAAGTAAATTGTCCATTTCTTTTAGATTTTACAATATTTTGGAGTACAGTTTTTGCAGTATGACCTAATGATTATCTGGATTTCCTCTGTGTCTGTTCTTATTTCCTCTTTTTCCTTTCTGAGGTTGTTAATTTGGATATTCTTTCTCTGCCTTTTAGTTAGTTTAGATAAGGGATTGTCTATCTTACTGATTCTATAAAGAAACTAAATCTTTGTTTCATTGATCCTTTGAATTGTTTTCATTTCTATTTTATTGATTTCAGTCCTGAGTTTGATTGCTTTCTGCCATTGACTCCTTTTAGGTGTGTTTGCTTCTTTTTCTTTGAGAGCTTTCAGGTGTACTGTTAAGTTGCAACTCTGATAGCCCTCCAAATTCTTTATGCAGACACTTAGTGCTATAACCATTCCTTTTAGCATAACTTTCGTTGTGTCCCATAAGTTTGGGTATGTTGTACATTCATTTTCATTGAATTCTGGGAGGTCTTTATTTTCTTTTTTTTTTATTTCTTTTTTGACCCAGTTGTAATTCAGTGGGGAGTTAGTAAGTTTCCATGAGTTTGTAGGATTTCTGTTGTTTCTGTTGTTCCTGAAATCCAGCTTTAATCCACAGTGGTCTAATAGGATACAAGGGGTTGTTTCAATTTTCGTGTATCTGTTGACTCTTGCTTTGTGACCAAATATGTTATCAATTTTGGAGAATGCTCCATGATGTCTTGAGAAGATAGTGTATTTTTTTGTGTTTGGGTAAAATGTTCTGAAGATATCTGTTATGTCAACTTGAGTCAAAATATCTAGTATCTTCACTATTTCTCTCTTTAGTTTTTGTCTAAATGATCTGACCATTGATGAGAGTGGAGTATTAAAGTTACCCACTATCAATGTGTAGGGTCAGTGTGTGATTTAGTAGTGTTTTAGAAGTGTTTACTTTACAAATGTGATTACCCTTGTGTTTGGGTATAGATATTGAGGATTGAGCCATTATCCTGGTGGATTTTTTTCTTTGATGAGTATTAAGTGTCCTTCCTCATCTCTTTTCATTAATTTTGCTATAAAGTCTGTTCTGGTAAATATTATAATAGCTACACTGGTTGTGTTCTTAGAGTCATTTGCTGGGAAAATCTTTTTCCTACCCTGTACTCTGTGGTAATGTCTATCTCTGATATTGAAGTTTGTTTCTTGTATGCAGCAGAAGGATGGATGTTGTTTTTGCATCCACTTTGTTATTCTATGTCTTTTTATTGAGGAATTGAGTCCATTCATATTGAGAGATGTCAATAACCAATGATTTCTACTTTCTGTTATTTGTGGTAGATTGCTGATGGTGGTTTTGTGTATTTGTTTGTGTGTGTGTGTTTCCCTGATTTGAATTATACTGGGGCTAAATTATTTATTGCTTACACTTCATGGGTGCAGTTAACTTCCAGGCTTCTTTAGGCCTGGATTTGTAGATAGCTATTGTTTAAATTTGACTTTATCAAGTACTATCTTGTTTTCCCCATCTATAGTGATTTAACTTTTGATATATATAATAGTTTCAGCTGGCATCTGTTGTCTCTTAGTGTCTGCAGCAATCTGTCCAGGACATTTTTGATTTTCAAGTCTCCATTGAGAAGTTGGGTGTAATTCTAAGAGGTCTGTTTTTATATATTACTTGATATTTTTCTTTTGCAGCTTTTCATAGTCTTTCTTTGTTCTGTGTGTTTAGGGTTCTGATTATTATATGATGATGGATCTTCTCTAGCCCAATGTATTTGATGTTCTATAAGCTTCTTGTACCTTTATAGACATGTCCTTATTAGGCTGAAAAATTTTCTTCCATGATTTTGTTAAAACTATTTTTTGAGTCTTTGAGCTGGGAATCTTCTTCTCCCATTTCTATTATTCTTGTTTGGTCTTTTCATAGTTTTCCAGATTGCCTGGAGCTGGATGTTTGCATCATGATTTTTTTTAGATTTATCATTTTCTTTGATGTATCTGTTTCTTCTATCATGCCTTCAATACTTAAGATTCTTGGTTCCATTTCTTGTATTTCACTGGTAGTGCTTGCATCTTTGATTCCTGTTTACTTATCAAGATTTTCCATTTCCAATATTCTTTCAATATTGAAATACTGTGTTTTCTTTATTGTTTCTATTTCTGTTTTCAGTTCTTGAATACTCTTACTCATTTCTGTCAACTATTTGTTGTTTTCTTGACATTATTTAAGAGATTTATTGATTTCCTCAAATATTTGAATGTCTTTTTCTGATTTTTTTTAAAGGAATTAATTCATTTCCTCTTCAAGGACCTTTATAATCATCATAAATTTGACTTTAAGGTCATTTTCTTGTGCTTCTGCTGTGTTGGAATATTCAGGGCTTGCTGTAGAGGGGTGGCTGGGCCCCAGTGATTGCAGGTGGCAGTTGACTTCAGGGGATTAGCCCACCAGCCTGTAAGGCATTGACGAGTGAATCTTGGATAGGCTAGTCACATGCTCATTCAGTCCCAGTCCAGCTGGATTGGTGCACTCCCATTAGTTCAGGCACACTGTCTCAGTAGGTGGACCAGCCCCTCACGGTCCTAACTTCCTTGCTCATCTTCTTCCACCTTCTGCTCTTCAACTGCACTTTGGGAGCTCAATCCATTGCTCTGATGTGAATGTGAGTCTCTGTCTCTATCTCCATCCATCGGATGAAATTTCTATAATGGTGATCAAGATATTTATCAATGTGACTATGGGACAAGGCTAGTTCCAGCATCCTCTCCTCTGCTGCCCAAATACCTAGCTGGGGACATCCCCGTGGACACCTGGGATCCCCTCCAGGGCCAAGTATCTTGCCAACCCTAAAATGACTCCCTTAATGTAGATATCTTATTCCCTTCTCCAATGTCCACTTTTCCTCCATCTCCACCCTCCCACTCCCCCAAGCTCTCCCCAGTCCTTCTCCCTTCTCGCTATCCTGAGTGAGGTAACCCAAACCCAGAAAGATGATTATGGTATTTACTCACTCATTAGTGGACCCTAGCCATAAAATAAAGGACATTAAGCACTTAGCTCATAAGCCCAGAGAAGCTGAATAGCAAGGTGAACCCAAAGAAAGCATATACAGATCCTCCTGGAAGTTTGAAGCAAACAAGATCATCAGGCAAAAGTTGGAAGCCCGGGGACGGGGATATAGATAGGGGGTAGGGGGGTAGGGGAAGGGGAAAGGGGGAAGGAGAAGTAAAAAGTCTTGAAAAGAAGTTTAAAGGCACACTTTTAATAGTTGAGTGAGGGACTTATTGAGGTCAAGAAACAAGAACAATGACAGACTGGCTAAGGTTGACTAACCTATCTTTTGGTAGGTTGGGATGATGATTAATTCCGTATAACTATTTTGCCATCAAGTGTCTGGTTATAAAACTGTTGATGAGTGAGTATGCACCTTAAAAATTTAAAGTAGAGATCACTATTTCTTTTTCATATCTAAAAGTTTAGATTTATAATTTCTTCAAGAATTTCTATAAGATTTTTTTAGATAAATAATATAGTGATTGGTCCTTTATTTATACACAGAGTGCAGCTCGCCAGTTAAAGAACTGGCTGAGAAAAGTATTGCTATTGCTTACACTCTGTTAATCTATAACAAGTTGTTTAGATATGAGTATATGTGGGTTCATGAAATAATTTGTTTTTAGTTGTAATGCACAAAATGTTTAAACATGTAAGGGATATGGAAAACATGCTGCTTTTTACTTGTATTCATTGTAATCATTCACTTGAAAAATAGAATGTAATTGCATTGTAATTTTTACATTGCTTGAAAGATTTTGCTGGAGTATATAAAATATAAGAGAAAAAAATTAATTAGCTAGAAAGAAGATATCAAGAGAGACAGAAGGAATACATCTGAATAGAGTTAAGGAAAGAAATAAAGAACAGAAAAAGAAGATAATACAGAGACCCTTGAGATGTGTGCATGCTTTTCCCCTTTTCGATGATCGAGAGTTTAGTTTAGCACCCATTGGGGGGCCCCAGAGAATTAAGTTTTACGCTCCCTCAGATAGTAAAATCAAGTTGAGTGATTAGGCTGCTGACTTCATTGGCTTCTGCTCAAACCCTGAGCTGCTTGAGGTGGGTTCTCAGGGCAGCAGTAGGTGGTGACATACTACTCTGACTGCTATTGTTTGTGTTCTTACACCTATATTTAGGCATCTGGATTTGGAGTGATTATAGGTCTGTCTTTGTTGGATGGGTGCTTTTTCCTTGGTATCTGTTTCCTCTTTTATTTTCTGTTTGTTGTGGCTTGTGGTTGAGTACAGAGTGTCTGCCAGCATTGAGGACTGAACTCCTGATGGTTTAGAAGTCCTCTGGTCCAGCAGGAAGTTGCTTTGTAAGTCTGGGACTGGACTTCTGGCTATGCATGTGGTCTCTGATCATGCCTGCAGTCCTCTGGGGTTCAGGATGCTGGTCTTGCCACTGGGTTTCAGGACTCTGGCCTGGTTTCTGATGTGCTATAAGGCTTCAGCCAGGAATGTGGGCTGGTATATGGTGATGAGGAGAGGAGGGGCCATTGGAGTTAAGCTGGGTGAATATGGTCAGGGTGGGGAACAGTGTAACATGGGGTTTAGGACCTGGCCTGGTCTCTGGTGGGAGAAGAAGCTTCCACCAGGGATTTGTGCCTGTATATGGTGACATGGAAAGGAGATGCAACTGAGGTTAAAAGGGGCAGGTATGGCAAGGGCAGGGAGAAAGTTGGTGGCTTACCTGAATTTCAGGGAGATGATCTGTCTGCTGATGGGGTAGAAGGCTTCTGCCAGGAGTCTGGGCCAGGATACAATATTTTCACTTGCTAGTTTTTTCATTTTAAATTTGTTGGAAATTATTACTTTTTAGATAATAAATTATCTGTCTTCTCATAATGACTGTATACATTGCCTTTTCATATTCTTTTTTGAAAAATATTAGACATATAGCAAATCTATTTGTAATTTTTCAGGCACAACTGTGGTTCTCATGGCCAGATATTGTGAGTTGGCTCATAGGAAGAAATTAGTTAAATTGACATCTCTACTCCACAATAAACTCAGGTTACAGACTACAGACAAATCATCAAAGATGATGGTCTGTTCCTTGATGGAAGGAGCATCACTTCCCATATCTCTGCTTTCATTGCTGGCCTGAATTGAAATGATGTATGAAGTTTGGAGCAATAAATGTGCATGGTAAGCCTGATCTATAGGAACTGAAGGCAGAAGAAACTGAATCGGTGTTTCCTTATAGAGCCATAAGTGACCTTAGAAAGTAATACTGTAGCTAAGAATGTAGTTCAGTTGACGATTTGTCTAGTGTCCATGGGATCCAAAGTTTGACCCTCAGCACTTTCTAAACTGAATGTGGTGGCACATACTTACTATTCCAGTACTAAGGATGTGGCAGAGCAGTTCAAGGTCATCTCTGGAAGCAAAGCAAGTGAGGGAAGCCCAGGCTATATGAGAACTTGTCCAAGAGGAGAACTGGGAAGAGGGGTAAATGGACGAGAAGGGGATGGAGAAGAAGGAGACGGAAGTACAATTTGGGGAAAGGAAAAGACTTTTATATCAACTTTTCACATAAAAATACACATATAAATATAATCGACAATGTTATAAAAATGACCATTGACATATTAAATATCAATAGATCAGAAAATGATGAGTTCTTGTGATGTGTTTTCAAATATCAAAATAACTACAGTATAAATTTCAAATGAAATCCTCTCTTCTAATTTTACATTTAAAATGTCTACATAATTGCACTAAATAAATATGTACCATTAAAAATGTTTGAAAATGCTGGATATCTTGAGACTAAAATGAAGTGTCACTTCTTCATGATGAAAATCACCTGGGTATTGTTCTGATGATGTTCTGTCATCTCATGCCATGTAGAGGAAAATTTCTTTTTTAAATAATAGTATTAAAATAATAATAAGCATCAAAATATCGGTTATAAAACCTTATAAAGCTCTGTCAGTTTGGAGAGTGATTGTGATTTGGCAATAGCCAGTGTATTTCATGATAATCAGCTTATTCACTGTGATGCAAAGGAAACTGGATGCTTTGCTCCATCCCGCTCATTGTCCTAAAAGAAGAATAATTACTATTTTTAACTGAGTTCTCCAACACTCAACACCGTTATCCTCATTCTTTCTGTATTAAATCATCCTGAGTGAGGTAACCCAGATCCACAAAGACTAACATGGTATGACTCACTCATAAGTAGATATTAGATGCAAAACAAAGGACAGCCACGCTACAATTCACAACACCAGAGAAGCTAGATCAAAAGGAGGACCCTAAGAGGGAACCACATAGAGGGTCCCAGGAAGGGGAAATAGTTAAGTTCTCCTGGGTAAACTGGGATAGGGCTAGAAGGGAGGGGATGGGGGTATGGGAACATGGGATCTAGTAGGCCCAGTTAGGGAAGGGACAGAGAGGGAGAACAATGAAAGTTACCTTGATAGAGGGAGTCATTATAGGGTTAGGGAGAAACATGATACTAGGGAAATTTCCAGCAACTTGCTAGGATGACCCCATTTCTTTTAATAAAAAACCAACTTGTTAGACTTGCATTTTCTTTACTTGTTGAAAATGTTGCTATTAGTTTCAGTTCAAAGGTCACTTTGATAGGCCTTTAACAGCCTGTTTAAAATAAAAAAATAATGCAGGCTTCATTTAAATTTGACTTAAAATTTAAGAGAAATTACATCCCTGAAAGGCACATTTCTGGGCTGTGAAATTGCAACTCATCTATTTAACTCCGTGGCTGAAGAGAAGCAAACAAGAGATAAATCGTTTTTTAATTAGTGTCAAATGGAAATGAACTGGAAAGTTGATAATGAGCATTGCAAAAAATACCTTCAACAAACTGTACAAATGTGGAAAGTTGATACAAAACAACCCAGATTCATACATATTTCTTCTTTCTAAGAAAAAATGAACTGTGAACAATTATGGTGGGATTTCTTGCAAACTTAGATGATGACATAGATTTGAGAAACAAATCCATGACTTTACTGAGATTCTGTTGGATGAAGTTTCTCAGTCATTCACAATGAAAAATTATGTGCAATAAAGTTCACAAGCCAGCAATAAGAGGAAAATACACACATAAGAAGCAAAATTGTGTTATGCAATGTTTTCAGTGAAGCATTTGAACTATTTTATGAACAAGTACATTTGTTTTAATGATATAATGAAGACTCTAAAATTAAATGTAACAGTTTAATTACTATATATAATTATAGTACAATTATAAGAGAACTTCTTCAAGATAAACTGTTTGTATTAAAATTATAATTTTGTCCCTTTTCTGTAGAAGAAGATACAGAAAGCAAACAGAAATTCAATATTTAGAAAACCTTGATTAATTATAGGAGTTAGAATATGCAAACATGAACAACGTGAAATAAACATTAACTTCAAGATAAGAAATGAAAACCAAATCTATATCAAACCTAAAGACTTACACACAGAAAAGAATATGATCCATAGCAAATATTCAAGCAATCATAAAGAATGGAAAGACATGGTGGTAAGCTTAATTTCATCTAATGAAAATTATTTTTGGTACTATATGAGTACTTTAAAACCATGGGCAAAAACAAATATCAGAGAGAATGTTATTTTAAGGACATGAAGAATCTACAGGAGTTTATCTCAGAATCTGAGAGAGGATAATGAATACCAGAAAGGGGGATGTTGGAGATGGAGTACTTAGGAGACAATAAGTTCCAGGACAATAACTCTAAACAGATATTTTGCAAGAGAGACCATACAAATTGGAAGAAGAAAGAGGACAAACAGGAAACATTAATAAATATCAGAAGATGCTTTTCTAACAAGTATCTATATTTTCTACATCTGCCAGTTGCCTTTCAATCAAATGAATAAAGTTAATCACTTCTTTTGAGAATGTAGATAACAGGGAGTTCTTTTAAACTATTGATGGGAAAGCCATTATGGGAAACAGTATGATGGTTCTTCAGAAGTAGTAAAAATAATTGCCATATGGTACAGTAATTCCATTCAGGAAAATATATCTATAGCAAACAAAGTTAGCTTCATGAATTCATATTATTGTTCCCCAGATGACTGCAACAGTATTTAAATAGCCAAGAAATTGGGGAAACAGTAGGTGTGAATGATCTGATGAATAGATAAAAGAAAATATATAGAAAAACAATAAAATATTGTTCAGCAATAGAAATGGTATTCCATTATTTGTAACAATATGGGCATAATAACATGTTATTTGTTAAGTAAAATAGGCCAGATATAAGTATCAAGTTATTTTTCTGATGTGATGAACTTTTGTAGAATTTCGAAGTACAGTGTGATTACCAGAGGCTATGAAGTGCTGAAGGAGGGAT
Source organism: Ondatra zibethicus (assembly GCA_004026605.1). Taxonomy (NCBI): domain Eukaryota; kingdom Metazoa; phylum Chordata; class Mammalia; order Rodentia; family Cricetidae; genus Ondatra; species Ondatra zibethicus. Next base: position 58,214 of record PVIU01009764.1, on the reverse strand, counting down.
AAAAGCAGATAAGTAGAATAATAGATTTTGTGAGGCTTCCTGTTCTTTGTCAGTTTGGCAATATAGAATCTTCTGGGGATTGGCTGCTGAGCATATCTATGAGAGTTTACATGGATTGTGGTTTATTTGAGCTGGAAAGCCCCTCCTACCGTAAGCAAGACTCTTTTCTGGACAGAGTATACTGGGATGTATAAGACAGAGAAGATGAATTGAACATTAGTTTGCACTCATCTGTGCTTCTTAACTGTGGATCCACCATTGTTATACTGGCTAATGGGAGCCCTTGTTACTGTGAAACCCTTCTTCCCCAGAAATAAGGGAGTCTAGCTGTGAACTGTGAGTCCAAAATACACCCTTTCTCCCCTTAAGTATCTTATTCTGGATTAAAGTCTGATATAAACAGAAAAAGAAACTAAGGTTTTTAATTGCAAGGTGACAGAGTAAGGCAGAACAATGACATGACTATAGAAAATGATGAAGTACTACGCAGACCAAAAACCTGAAAAGCATGATTTAAAAAGTTTTCAGTGTAAAGAAGTAAGAAGCGTCAGAGTAGATGGATTATTTGTCCTGAGTTCAACACTATGTAATGTGCACATGTATTTAACATCTCACAATGTTCCCTAAATATGTGTAAGTACTGCATCTATATATCTCTATTAAAATTATTTAAAATAAAAAAGTTAGATTCCAGTAGAAAACAATTTTAGCCTAATATTTCTTGTTTTTTAGTGTGTGTGTGTGTGTATATGTATGTGTGTTTGTGTTTGATACAGGATCTTGCTACGTTGACCAAACTGACCCTATATAAATCACTCTACTGTTTCCCGCTCAGTTCCTGGGATTATAGGTTCATGACATAGAGTTTAGGTCATCTTTACCTTGTAAAATGATATGTCTGCATGAATATTTCTTAGCCCTTAGCTCCAGTACATAGGTTTATTATATATGGATGTCTCTACCTTATTCCATGCATTTTTATTTCATTCAAAGTTAAATTGTTAATTATTCTTAAAAAGCAAATAGATTGCTTATTAAAAGACACATGCAAACCAACAGAAGTAACAAGGGTGAACAGAAAATTTCTGCTATAAAAGAATTAGGAAAAATCCTGCTTTTAAAACAAAACACAGAATCAGCTTAGTATTTAGGGTGCACTGTGAATTGTAAGTATTCTAAACTGTAGAATGGAAATTTGAACAGAAAAATTAAAAAGAATGAATCTATTGATTTTATTAGTCATGATGATATAAAACACCTAAGAATTTCATTGAACAAAAAGTAAGGCAATGCAGGTAAAAGACACAAGACAACACACCTTTAACACAATGTCTACTACGTAGTTAGTGATCACTTGTGTGATACACTAGTTTAACAAGGTTATGTTTTAGAAAAAAAAAGACCTTAAATAAAGCTCTTATATATGTGAAAGCATAAAACATATAGCACAAATCAACACTGTGAATATGCTTTATTTCAAAATTAACGTGAATATATTGTATAATAATAATAAAATCTTTATGTATATTTCTAAGTTTTAAAATGTAAGAGACAAAATTATTCCTTTTTCCTGGGTTCAAATATAATTAAGCTCACAAACTAATCAAGCAAAATGTCACATCTAATTCAATATAGCTATGGAATAAGTCATCTTCCTAGCCCTGACAAGGGCTTCAGTAGTGGAGATATTAGTGGCTCAATAGTAGTATTTTCAGAATTGTATAATTATTGAGTGAAAAGGATGATTACATATAATCATCAGGTATGGAACAACGAAAGAAATTAGACATATCAGATATATATATATATATATATATACATATGAATGATGCTTTAATGAATGGTAGATAAATTTCACTGAAATGTGAAATCATGGATGGAATTGGAGTATGGATATGTGCTATGTGCATGCGTGGGTACACATGTGTTTACATGTGTGTGTGTGTTGGAATATTTCTGTTTCCATTTCACAAGATTGAGGTATCATTTAGTTATGTAAGTGAAGCAGCTAGCAGATACTTTGATATATAGATCTCATGCTGTATGTTAGAAAAGTAGATAGCTTCCTGAATTTGTGAATCTTCAGTAAGTGCTTAATTATTAAAACTTTGCAAATAAGTAGAATCATAACTAATTGAAGGCACTCTCAAAGAATGGGAATGAAGGCATTTATCAATACTATGCTATAGATAAATTTTTCGTGTGTAAAATTTGAGTGGATCTAGAAGTTCCTTGTGACTCCAATGACTCCAATGTCTATTAAGCAATGTAACTTAAGTATAAATGGAGAGAGATGAAGGTAGAAGGGAAAAACTTAAAAAATAAAATCATCAGTACATTAATTAACTCATTAAGAAGCTTCACTGTAGAAGCAGAAGGTTAGTGTGTAAATAGTGAGAGGAGGATTTTGGTTTACATTTTGAAGCTGAGTAAGAATAAACTGCTCTCTGAAGTTGGCAGAAACCAGCCAGGAGAATGATTAATGATAATGGGAAAGAAAAGGGGTTCAATTAGGGGCAAAACGTCTTCAGAAAGGCAAAAGGTGATGCAGTCCAATATTCTTAGTAGCATAAGCATAATTTGGAAAGGAAAAGATGAAAATATGAGTAAATATTAAAACTTGAAGTAGTAATGGTCTTAGAAATGCAACAGGTTTAAGTTAAGGTTTTCTGTACTAAAATATTGAGAGTGGACCACCATTTAATTTGGGAGAACATTAAGCAGACAATATGCATCTACACATATTGGTGATTTCAGAATGTCACAGTCATACTGATATAGGCTGTCTGTCCTCTATGTATTAAAATCTCTTCTGCAGTTGTACTCTGGCACAGAAGCAAAGGCACAACACAGTGGGAACATACAGAAGAATGTCCTTATCTTCTCTGTGAGGAAGCAGCAGAGCCTTTTCTGTGATGACTGAATGCCAGAAGCTAAGGCTCCCCCCACCAGAGCAAAGCAAAACACATCAAGTCCCACTGTGAAGAAGAAAGGGATTTCCTTGGAGTAGCTTTCTGTGCAGTGTTCCTTACTTTGGTGAGTGTTGCATGTTGGGCTGGCAGGCACTGTTAGCTATTGCTAAACTGCAAAGATGGATATATTCAAAAATTTGCCCTGTGGAAACTCGGCCATTTTAAAATAGCCATATGCATGTCTCTCCTTGAGTTGTGGACAGCAGATGGAACTTGGCCCTGTGTGCTTGTTTTAGGGACAATATATCAAATGCCCATGAATACAAAAAACTGAAAACAAGATTACAGAAGTAAGATAGTGTACTCCATAATGCTTGACTACTGCCTCTGAATATGTGTTTTGATTTTTACATTAGGGGATAAATGTTGAACCATCCTTAGTTGATGTTAAGTTTAAGACAGTATACACTCTCTTTGTGTAGAATACAATAGTCAAATCTTTTTGTCTTCTTATTGTTCACATGAATACATCCTGTCTCTTTCCCCTCATTTTGGCACTTGGTACCATGTTTTTGACTTTGGAAGACTTGCAGTTTGGAGATCAGATTTTTCTCACTATCCTTTCTGTAATCCTTACAGTTTTATAGCAGACGTAGTTCATCTTGTATTGAGTTGCTAATGCCAAATATTAAATAGCTATAAGCGAGATGATGAATGATCATCCTTTATTATATAATGACACAAATTTTGGAAATAAGATGACATTAACTATTAAGTACAAATAAAAGCCAATGTGTATTCCAGGACAAGATACACCAATATGTAAGCAACATGAAGACTTTGGCTCCACAAAAGCTAACCTACTGTTCAAGATTACCATGACACACAGACCCAAATATGGAGAGAAGCTACTCAGCAGGAGAGAGAGAGAGAGAGAGAGAGAGAGAGAGAGAGAGAGAGAGAGAGAGAGAGATAAAGGAGGCAGTCATGTGGGAGCAAAGGCCAGTGCAGAGCTTCCCCTGTAACTTTCTTCTAGTCTTTCCCAATTTATGATGAACAAAAACATGACTTAAATAAATGGTTGTTTAAAGTCTCCAAGCTTAGGATATAGCAAGATCCAAGGAAAATTATTTACTTAAATTGTTAGAATATTTCTATAGTTAAAAATAAATAAATAGATGATTCATCATTTAATAAAAGCAAAAATGATACTTTTTGAAAGAAAACATTCAGTAAAAATCAAATGACAAAGAAATAAGTGCAGTTTTTAAACAATAAAATTTAATAGATTTTTGATGTTAACTTTAGCATATTTCAATGTTCTGGACCAGAAACTGAATGACAAAATAGCCTGTGATACAATTAAACACCACTTAAAAATATTCCAAACTAAAATTCTCTATTAGTCTGTCCAAGGTAAATTTATTAACATACTTTATTTGTATGATATTTGCTATAAATTAAAATCAACAATGTTTTTAAAAATGAATCCATAAAGAAATGTAAAACAATTTTTGGTAAAGAAATAAACTGTTATAAAGAGAGAAGTGAAAAACATGGGCTAGCAGACCCATAGATTCTGACACCGTCATATGCACATGGCAATAAAGGTAAAATACAAGGACATAGAACATGCAACTATCCGGAGATTAATGTCAGTGGCCGTAACCCTTGAATAAACTATAAAATCATAGATCCTAATCCCTGCCACTGTTACTGGGCATTGCTCTGTAAACTCTAATCAGATAACGAGAGAATAAAAAGAATGGAGTTATAAATGAACAGAAAAACAAAGGCAAAGCATATAAATATTTGTAGAAGATATGATTACCTACATAAGAAATAATGAAGTCTAATATGATAATAGGAAGAAAAGCACAGCAATCATAGGTTATAACCTCCAATATCCAATAAACCTCAGTTATATGAGAAATGTTCAATAATTGAAGTGATATAAAATTTAAATATCAGTTAAAATTGTGTATTTATACTGCATATTACATAATAGCATATACAATATTTTAAGAAATTTAAAATATGCTAAAAGTCCATGTGTATATTGACTTTTCTAATTTTTTAAAACTAATTTTTAAATAAAATGTCATGTTGCCTTCCCCAGAAACTACCAAATTCTAACCTTATACTGGTAGAAATAAACAAAATAATATGTAAAATTATTCTAAACAAAACATTTTAATCTTAGTCTATCAGGAACTAAAACTTAAAATGTATGATGATTTGAAAATTACAGCATGGGAGGAATATTAAAGCTTCATCAGAGTAAAATCAAACTTCTTCCATGTGACAAAGAATATGTGAAAGAAATGTTAAACCACTCTGGGTGCTAGCCAGTTACCAAAAACAACTCTGTAAAGTCTTTTGAAGTCTGCATGTCAATTTCCATCCATCATCTTTCATCAGATCCTACAGAGTGTTTTCCATCTCTACTTCGGCACATAATGTCACCATCTGACCTTGTCCATCTCACCAAAGCAGTACCACTACTTAAAAAGGCATTACTAACAAAGGTTAGAAGCCCAAATGAGAGATGAAAGTGATGTGTAAAACTGCCAGCTGCATCAGAAAATATCTTTGGGTTTAAAGTGAATTCAACAAAAATTTTGAATTTATAGAGGAAAAACATTACTTTACTTCTTGAAAAGTCTTCAGCATCCGTCCTGGAAGAAGAAGAGAGCTTTTAGCTATGGTCTCATCACAATGAGTTCCTGATCAAAGAAGGCAGGCTAAAGGGTAAAGTAGGTAGGGTAAAGCCCATGGTCCTACATGGTAGATTATTGCCTGCATAGCAACGATGGTTTTATACTCAAGGTGAATACTTTAACTGCAAGATTTAACTTAAATTTTAAAATTAGAACTTCAACTAAGAATCTTGAGTTACTGAACATTTAAACCATGGTCTTATGTGTATTAGGAAGCACTCTGCTCCCAAGGTTTATCTGCACTTTAAAAACTTTGAACACAGTTCTGTTATAGCAACCTTCTCCATAGCAACAACAACAACAAGACACACACACACTATTCACACTCACCTTAAATATATCACAAACACAAACTCACCACACATACATACATACCACATATATGCACGACACACAAACACACATATGATATAACACACACACACATTATATCACAAAGACAGGAGCTACATAGAAGTGGATAGTGTATGAGAATTGTTATTCACATTTGGGGCTTTCAGATTTAGGTATACTTTGAGAAAACCATCTTTTAAAGAAATATCAGAAATTGATTTTGTTAACAGCCTTTTCCTATTACCACTTTAAGAGAGTGTTTTTCAGCTAATGCACTCATTTTCTGCAAGAGCAGACTTTGGAAAACATGATGTGAGGAAGTCAAGCACATATATAGAAATGACAAAGTTTGAAATAAAATTCTAGGTTTATGATGACACTAAATATTACCTAGGAGAGCTTTGATTAATACTACAGACAGTGAGTTTATAGCCTCCCATTCAAATGTGATGCAGAGTAATCATATTAATAAATGCTATCTATGCTTGTTATAGAATATAATGAACATTTAAAATTTCATATTCTTTATTATTTTTTCTCTTGCATGCATCTAAAAGTATTAAGAATCTATATAATTATTTGTTTTTATGCATGATATTTCAAAACATTTTATAAGAAATTCATTATTAATGAAGCTAGATTTAGTTTTGTTACTAAATACTGAAAATTATCAGTGGACACTGGAGATTGGAAAGGTGATAACTTGCCTAAGACCAAAAATCCCCTGTGATAGAACTCTCACATGGTATATACTATAAAGTTATTTTTTCGTATCCCAAAATTATTTTTTCTAATAATTTATAACCAGACATTCAAAGGTATCCAAACATTTTATCATACAGAATTTTAATTTAAAAATATCCTACCAGTCTTGCTCAATGTTTATACTAGGTATATGAATTCTTCTACAGTTTATTTAACAGACAGCATACTCTTCGCTCCTTTTCAATGAGTATGTAATGATTATATGTGACCAGAATTAATATCAGGTCCATAACAACTATATATGGCTACACCGGAATATATAATCAGTAATCAATATGATATATTTCACTAGCTGTAACACCAAATTCTTATTGTTTTGTGGGGGGTTAGAAAATCATAAATCAAAATGAGATTAAAATCATTTTGAATAATCTATATAGCCCAATAAAATTAATACACATAAGAATGGTAGATAAGATGTCAGAGTAGAGTATAACAGCTCTAATCTTAAAATGCAACAGTGTCAATGGCTACTCATAAGCAAAATATGTCCACATGAGTTATGAAAACTGTTAAAATCACAAAAAATGAGGTGTAATTATAGAAAAGATATTTTGAAGATGGAAAAAAGGGTATCATTCAAGCAACATCACACTCAGATTCTTCACTCCCAGGCAGAATAACACAAACCGAAATATCATGTAGAGAGACAGATATGAACATAGCGCTTTGTCATTGATCCAAACCATAGGTTCATCATGGCAAAACTTAGCACTCCAAGACAGTAATAGACCTAGCATTCATGCATGTAGAATATGCCTTCAGTGACATATGACATTAGGGGAACCACACTGTCCCCCCATGCTTGAAGCTTAAAGGATTGACTTGGTCACCAGTACAGGCTAGTTAACTGACTACAACTCTAGAACTGATTAATAGAAGAGAGGGTGCAGCAGGCTGTGATTTCTTATGGCAGCAGCTGTACCTAGACAAAGCAGGTCCAAGGTTTTGGAATAGTTCAGTTCTACTACCATGACAAAGAAAGACATTCTCAGCAGATCAGACAATCAGCCCCCAAACTATGGACAGAATAAATGTTGAAGGGTGAGCTCAAATCATCTCATATACAGAGACTGGAATAATTGCCTACTTTTTCCTTGCCATTGGTAATTGAATAAGTATCAAGAATAAATGGTAATAGGACATTATCAGAGATACAAACAAATGACAGGAATTAGCCATTAAAATAGTGTAAGGTGTGTATGTGTACATGCATATGTGTATGTTTTCATATGTGCAAGCATGTATGTGCCCATGTATGAATATACGTTCATGTGTGTGCATTTGTTTGAGGCTATGTGTATGTGCCTGCATATTTGTGTCGTGGCCCTTGAGTGTGCAGGTTTTTGTGTATGCATGGGTATGTATGCATGTGTGCATGTGTTTGTGCATGAATGTGCCTATTCTTGTGATGTGTTTGTGGATATGTGTATGTGTGTGTGTGTGTGTTCATGTGCATGCACATGTGTATACCACTTGTGTGTTTATGTATTATGTTCCTGTGTGTACATGCAGGTGCATATGTGTGGAGATGCAAGCATATGGGTGCATGTGTATGTGTATGTATGTGTTTCTGTATGTGTGCCTGCATGACTATGTGTACACATCTCTCTGTGTGTATGTTTAAACCTATTGTCCTTGTGTAAGTTTATGTTTACATGTATTTGTGCTTGTGTATGTCCATGTGCATGAATGTTTGTATTAGTCCTTGCCTTCTACCTATTTCAAAGATTTTCTACATTGCATATGCCTGAATACCTGTCCCAAGGTGCCAAAATTGTCCTGTTTATGTTTCTGATCTTCCTAAAAGAGCTCTGTATTTACTTAAATGCTACCATGTTCTGCTTTAGATAAGTTTTGGGAACCAAACCCAGGATATTTAGACTTGCCAGGCAAATGTTTTACCGACTGGGACATACATGAAGCCACAAAATAATCATCATAGGAAGCCCATCTAACTCAAGAAAATACTAAGAAATGGTTTGATGAAATGTGAACATAGGAGGCACCCAAAACAAAAAATTAATAGAGAAAATAATTTTTAAAAAATCAAGCAAAATTTGGCATGCTAAAACTACAAGTCGTTTCATGAAAATGTCCATAAAGAATTGACACAAATCTACAAACTCAACAACAGTGTCTTGGACAATGCAAAGAGGAGAACCCTATGAAAAGAATGAGGAAGGACGAAAGCCTGATAATGGGGTTGAAGGCACAGCATTAAGACACACAACAATTCAGAACGTAATCTGACACCGAGCCTCAAAGTAATTAAAATCTTCACTATAATTAACTAAACAATGAAACTCTTAGGGAATACACTGTTTCTTTAGTCCGGATGATGGTTTTGAAAAACTGATTTCAAAGCTCTAAGGACCAAAAGCAAAAGTAGTAAGTGCAGTTACAAAATCACTGAAAGGATTCTTCCTAGCAATAGAAACCACCAACTCTCATGATACCTCGACAATACAACTCCCTGAACAAGACCTGAACAATACAGCAGACGTGCTAACATGGAAAAGGGAAATCTCACCTGGCCTCATCCTCAGATAGAGAGCAGCAGGCAACTGAGAAATGCTGAGGGCAGGAGAAATGGTTTTCCTCAGGGATGAATCTTCAATTGGCAGTTAAATGCCAAATGATCAACCCTGAAATCACATTCATATCAGTAACAATAAATGCTCTGAATAGGGGGTGTATGTGTTTGTGTGTATGTGTATGTGTATTTGTGTGTGTGTGTGCGTGTGTGTGTGTGCGTGTGTGTGTATATGTGTTAATCAGTTAAAGACAAAAAGGCCATCATTTCAACAGGGAGTAAAGGGCACGGGAGTACTTGGAAGTCACTAGATAAATAAAATAAAAGGGGAAATTTATGTAATTATATTTTTTAAAGAAGCAATTGATGCAGTAAGTTGGTAATCAGCAGAATGGGAGAAATTATTTGTATGCTGTACACCTGAGAAGAGGATGATATCAAAATATATAAGGGTCTTGATAGAAAAAATGGTGAAAAATCAGATAAAGGGGGTTTCAGTTTGACAGTTTTCCAAAGACAAATGATCAGCAATCTTTGCACTGTTTGTCAAGAAAACTCTGAAAATCAGTACTCATCAAGGAAACAGAAATCCAAACAACACCTCACATCTCCCAGATGGTTATTATCAAAAGACAGAAGACAAAGGATTTGGCAAGTTTATTGAAAAAAAGGATATCCTATATAGAAAGATTGAATGGGAAATAGTTCCTCTATTTTAGGAAACAGCATTTAGGCTTCTCCAGATACATTATCTAATGCAGCAGTCTTACTAGTGAAAATATAAGTAAAAAAAATTAAAATCTATGAGAAAGAGAAATTCAGACTTCCTGTTTATTATGGTGTTATTCATAATAGTCAAGATATGAATACAAGCTATATGCCAATGAATAAAGAATGAAAACAGGATTGCTAATACATAAACAGAGGGATGTTGTTCATCCATAAAAAGAAAGACAATCCTGAATCATCAACAAAATGCACTGACTGGAAGAAAATTTTGCAACTGAATTAAGCCAACCATGAAGAGGAAAACTCTACAAATTTGCTCATATGTCAAACTAAACTATTGGTCCTATTGAATCAGATATTGTTCTAATAATGCCCAGATGTTAGGGTGAATTGGGTATTGAAAACTATATTGAACACAAAATAAATAAATAGGTGATAGTTGTATTGAGTTATTGACAGATTTGGGTCAATAGATCTGCTGAAAATGATGGTGCCTACATGGAATGACAACCTATTATTGATTAATGACAAAGAGACATAAACAACATTTTATTTATTGTTTTAAATGTTTTATATATTGCAGTATAAATATATCATTTATACATTCTGTTAACTTTCCTGTTTCTGAGAAAATAATATCCAGGAAAGTACTTTAAGTCATAACAAATTTCTTTTGATTCGTAGTTTTAGAGCATTCAGTCCTGGGTGAACTGGTTGCATTGCCTTGAACCTGAGGTGGATGATACAGAACATTGCTGTGATGGACTTGAGCTGGTCACCAGGTGGAAACAGGTTTATAAAGAAATTGGAAGTGCCAGGGTGAAGGTTGCACCTTTGCAGGACAATTCCCAGTGACCTGCTTCCTCCATCTGCTATTAATAATACCAGATTATGACTCCATCAAGAATTAGACCAGAAACAAAGTCTGGGACGTGGACATTCGACAACATGTGTCCTGGACACCGAACTGGAGTTGTCAGACTCTGTGTCAGATATTCTTATCTGTTAGCCATCTTCCTGACCTCATTGGTTTTATTGAATCAATCCACGATTCTTAAATTTTTAGTTACACTTTAGTTCAGTTATAAAATCAATTCTAGTGGAGAACATCTCTGAAATTTTTATTGTACCATCTCTTCAAATTGCAGTTTTTCCAGAAGAAGAAAAGGATGTAACATCCAGGACCAAAATGCACAAAACACTTGAAAACCTAACCTAAGACTTTAGAGGAGAAAGGGATCTTGTACTCTCAAAGTGGTTAGGAGTTTCATACTTCTTATCCTCTCCATGAGGGAAAATACCATGGTACCATTGTAGTGTTCATGCAAATCTAGAACACATGCTTCTTGGGCAGTTAGAACATCCTTTCCTGAGCACCCATCTGGGCCTTGATTGTTTCAATAGTGATAATTGCTTCAAGATGCTTTCCCCATTTAACAAGACCAGATAACCACATAAGTGCTGGCATAAAATTTCTTCCTATATTAATGGTTTTGTGATTAAATATCATTTTTACTTTCTTTATAGTTGTTTAAAATTTTCATATGTTTACATAATAAATTTCAGACATAATTTCACCCCTTACTCATCTTTCTTATCCACTTCTCGCACTGTCACAATTCTTTTCTTTCTCTCATATTTTTTATGTCTTTTCTTTGTGTAGTCCATCTTGTTTAGTCAGAGTTTAAAGAATAAAATGCACAGAACAAAATAAGGCAGATTCAGTTCTATTTGTTAAAGACATTATATAATTGTGTCATTTTAACCTTGTCAGTTGAAGAGAAAAAATCAGAGCCATTAAATTTTTTGATCTATCTATCCATCCATTTATCTATCTGTCTGTCTATCTATTTATTTTTTAGTTATTGGTGTTTTGAGTGTATGTATGTCTGTGTGAGGGTGTTGGATCCCAGAGTTTTAGTTGTGAGCTGCCATGAAGGTGCTGGGAATTGAACCCAGGACCTTTGGAAGAATAGTCAGTGCTCTTAAACATTGAACCATCTCTCCAGCTCGAGAGCTGTTAAATCTTGAGATACCTAAACATTGAATTGATGTTCTATTTTAGTGAATCTGATTTATACACCTAGAGCAATGTTTCATTGGAATAAATCTGGTTTCAATGAAGAAACAATAGTTATACATTACTGTGTTTACCAAGAGTGAAATGTGATTGTTTTATATTAATGAGCAGCTAGGCTTGAAGATAATGCAAAAATTATTGATTGACTGGTTTTGTGTCTTTTTTGTTTGTGTTTTTTGTTTGTTTGAAGACCTCAAAAATTCTAATTCCCAGTGTGTTAAGTAGGTGAGTTTGAATAACCCTTCTTTATTCTCTTTAGTTAAACTGATAGATAAGTTTGAAAGAAAAACAAAACACTTGGTTTGAAGTCGGCTCACAAACAGTATTCAAGAACTGCTTACTTTCTAGGATTAAAAAAATAAAAATCCAGGTACAAAGCCTCAAATATTTTATTGCAAAGACTTACTAAAATATAAAATTTTCTTACAATGGCCTATTATTCATCCACTTGTCATTACGCAATACACAACTGACTATTGGGCTGGGACCAGTGAATACACCCAGCAGATGTGCTGGAATTGTGTTTGGCATATAATTGAGCTTGGCACATGGGTTCTGTAGATGGATATCACTATTGCATTTTTACACAAGCAGGTATGTGCTGTTCTGAATTGTAATGAGCCATGTACAGAGCAACCATTGTCTCTCATCAATTGAATATCGCTGGAAAAGTTCAAACTTGTGCACAGAGGTGCAAAGAGCCCTGTATTCAGACATTTGTTCTCTGTATAAAGGTATATAGATGTACACAGTTAACATTTAGCCTGCAATTTGAGAAAACATGTACATAACCAGTAATTTAAGAGTAAATAGTGTGGTAACAACTATTCATAAAAATATCCATTTGTGACAAAATGTGCCATAAGTTGTGCTTAATAGGGACAATTCTTGATTCTTCACCTGTATTCCCAGGATACCACAGAGGACAGGTATGAGCACCACTGAGAAGCCTGACAACCACTTCCACTAAAATACTCAAGAGCATTTCCTTGGTACAGAAGTAACGGTTCTCTTTCTGTCCTTTTTGCTGTCTTCATGGGGTTTGATTTAATGGGTTTTTTTATACTTTAAATATAAGACTAACAAGGGGTATTACTATACATGCTTCTGTGTTGTTTAAGTGTGATGTCCAATATGTCCACCTTTATCCAACTTCCTCCTGTAATTATTCTTCTTTAAATTAGTTACAATTAAATGACGTAGTATTCCCCATGTATGCTGTGAATACCATTGGTCAATAAAGAAACTGCTTTGGGCCTAAAGCAGAGCAGGGCAGATCAAGCTAGGTGGGGAAAACTAAACTGAATGCTGGGAGAGAGAAAGAAGGTGGAGTCAGTGAGAACTCATGTAGCCTCGCGGAGGCAGACACGAGAATTTTATTCAGTAAGCCACAGCAATGTGGCAATACACAAATTACAAAAATGAGTCACAACCATCTGTAATGAGATTTGGTACCCTTTCCTGGAAATGTGTGTGTATATATATATATATATATATATATATATATATATATATATATATATATATATATATATATATATATATAAAAGAGAAATGCTCTGTAGGCACATGGAGAAAGTAGATATGACAAAGACAGAATATATTTACTATTACAGAAATTACTATTACAGTGAACTTCTATAAAGCTTGGAATTAAGAATGAATAATATTTAACTTTAGAACTATAATCAATATACATGCTTTTGCGAGTGTATTGATCTTGGGTTCTGGCTTCTATAATAGAGTAGAGAGGGCAAGACATAAGTAGTACACTATAAGCAACACTCTGTGGCCCCTGCATTATCATGCATAACTAATACAAAATAAGTTCTCATTATTCCAGTATTTGTGTTAGGAGACAATGATTAATCAGGAAGTCTTGTCTGAAGAGATGGCTCAGTAATAAATACCACTTATTTTTCTTCCAGAGGACCTGATTTTGGTTCCTAGAACCCATCTTGGTAGCTTTCAACCACATGCCAGTTCGGATCCTTGGGATCCGGTGCTTTCACCTGACTTCCACAGGCCACTACACATACACAAGGCATACAAATTACACAGGCATAGCCATATGAACAAAAATGTTTTACAAGTTTCTAAAAAAAGTTTGTCTTTAGATGAAAACCATGACCTCCACCTCCTGGAATAAAAGCTTTAACAAAACAAAATAAATATTAACCATATGGCTAAGCAAACATAAGAAAAAGTATCATGTGATAGAGGTCAAGAATGAGGACGGCTTATGCATCTGAGAGAGGTTGTGAAGTTTCCCTTTGACCTGAGGATACTTGATGCTTTAAAACATATGAAAAAAAAAACAGTGCAGATAGGTGGATTTTTATATGTTGAACAATGAAAAAGTTAGCACTGCATGGTCAGGGAGTGGGGCGGGGGTCTTCAAATGGAAAAAATTGCCCCTGTGACCATCCTTAGACAGGAATGCACAGGAAAGAAGCTAGTGTGGGCACATGTGTCCTACTAGCCTGTAGGAAAAGTTGCAGAAGGCTGAGGAAAGAGGAGTAGGAAGGATCCTGAATGCTTTCAACTCTGCATTCAAGATGCCTGGTTGTACTTTCCAGATTGTGGTACTGTGGTGCTCTGAATCGTTATGGCACTGTAAGCTCATGTGTTAGAATTTTTGGTCCATGAGTTGTTGCCCTGTGAGAAGGTTGGGAGATTTGATGCCCTATTAGATGTGGCTCCATTAGGATGTGTGGCCTAGTGTGTCACTGAAGAAGTGGGCCATGAGGTCTTATGTGCTCCAGCTATTTTTATTGTCACAGTCTCCTTCTACTGCTTGCAGATCAAGATGTAGAACCCTCAGCTCCTCCAGCACCATGTCTGCCTACATGCTGCCACACTTCCTGCCATGAGGATAATGGACTAAACCTGGGAATTATAAGCCAGCACCACTTACAATGTTTTCCTTTATAAAATGTTGCTGTGGTCAAGCTGGGTGGTGGTGGCACACACCTTTCATACCCGTCTCAGGAGGCAGAGACAGATAGATCTCTGTGAGTTCGAGGCCAGCCTGGTCTACAGAATGATTTTCAGGACAGGCTCCAAAGTTACAGAGAAACCCTGTCTTAGAAAACAAACAAAGAAAAAGTTGCTGTGGTCATAATATCTTTTTTTTTGCAATAGAAAAAGAAAAAGAGAAAAACCTAAGGCAGATACAGTATCAAAATTTTCAAAATATAAGTACTCCTGATCTGTTTTGCCATGGCATGTTGTCAGGAAATTACACACACACACACACACACACACACACACACACACACACACACACACACACACACTCACACACACACACAATGCATACACACACATGCACACACACACAAATATGGCAGAACAACACAAAGATACAAAACACATTCCATTAACAAACTAAGATTCTTTCTGTCCTTATGTATCTACATTGTCAGAGGTGGACAATTTTTGTCTTCATACTTTTAAAACTGATTTGGCTATTCTTTGTACTCTTCTCCCTTTCTCTCCCACTCCTTTTCCATGCTGTCTCTTTTAAAAAACATATTTAACAGATGACATCAAAGACAATTAGGTGGACACTTCCAAACAGAAACAAGGCCTTACCAGAGTAATAGTCTTAGATGGGGAGATTCACTACCTAGTACTTCTCTCAATACAAGTAATTACTCATTCTTCAATGTGGCCTATGGAACAAGTACCTCTGCTGCAATTGAAAGTATACACTTCAAATATCTCTGCCAATCACAGCGAACCTTTCTTTTCATTTAACATGTCTTAAATAAAAATGAGTATTTCCACTGATACAGGAAATCTTGCCTAAAGACTGCCCCAAACTATAGTGTGGGCTCTAAGCAGCCTCCATATTCTACACAGGTTTTTTTTTTTTTTGCTCCCTCTCTTCCACTATGGTGGGTGGTATGACTTTACTCAGCATCTGCCATCAAGTTTTAAGTTTTGCCTTATATGGAACTAACTATAGTAGCAGTAAATCAGGTTTTAAGTACATGATATAGAAATTCCTGACTCAGATTTTGGCCAGAGATCAAATTTAGAACTTCTTGCATTGCTCTGGGCTTAGATATTTTATTCAGCAAACAAGAAAGGATCTGAAGATTAAGTGATTGCAATTTTTCTAAAAGGTTTTGCTGTGAAAATATCAGATTCAATGTCCTGTAAAATACAAAGATTTCTGTTTGTAATGTGTTTTATAGATTTTCAGTTTAAGCATGCATGCTTAAAAAATTCTCTGAAAGACAAAGGATAGTGATTGTTTCACTGGTGGTTTTATTACATTTTTTCCTTGGTTTGTTTGCTTTTAGTTTATATTTTATCTCCTTCCTTGTTTTCCTCTGGATAGAACTGTATGTTGAGTCAGCAATGTGTAGACAACTCAAGTAGGACATGATTACTGGGATTTCTTTTATGTTCCCTCCAGGGCAGCCACCTGCTTTGTCACTGGGAAAAAAAATGACTCATGTGGCAGCCTGAAAAATACCTGATTGCCCAGTAGAGCCCTCTGTGCAACTCACTTGTACCTCTGCTTTAAAAGAGGGTAAAAAATGAAGATTAAAAATTCATTGAAATATCCCCATGGAGTCCTGTTAAAAAGGCCTTCTCGTCATTAATAATACATGAGTAGATTCAGTACAGGGCTTTGGGCCTCTTTTATGATTACTACACCTAAATGATGCAGGAAAACAAGGTAACAAGATAAAAATATAAGTCAAAGCAATATCTTTGCCCCCAGTGTGTTCTCAGACCTAACAGTCAAATCCTTCCAGGCAGTGGTTTCTTTGTAGTTTACCCTCTGAAACAGAAGGGTCTTAGTAAAATCTATGTGAACAATTCCAGTGTAATTAGCACGGGTTGCATAGTTTAACCTGAAACACCTGTCCCCTTTCTTCCCTATTATCCACTCATAGCGCTACCTTCAAATAGCACTGGGCACCAGTTGACAACTTTCCAGTCATATGTTTCTGT
The DNA here is from genome assembly GCA_004026605.1 of Ondatra zibethicus. NCBI lineage: Eukaryota > Metazoa > Chordata > Mammalia > Rodentia > Cricetidae > Ondatra > Ondatra zibethicus. Next base: position 41,165 of record PVIU01009764.1, on the reverse strand, counting down.
TTGAAACAATACTCCAAAACTTGAAACGTAAAAATAACTATTTTATTGCTTACCTGAAACAAGTATGGAGAAATTAAAAGCAACTTAAAATACAGTTGCCTGTCAGCCCAGAAGTCAGCAAAACTCACACAGTATGTTCAGTGGGTATGGGATGCTTCAAGGCTAAAGCTCAGAGGCTTCAATCTAAATGATGATGTCAGCTAGAGTTACATGAGATGTGTTGCCTGTTATTAAGTGCTATTAAAATCCTCCATTAAGTAATTCATACTATTGAATGAGTCATTCTTTCACTTGAGGCTGGTTCTCAACACTTTTGGGAGAACAATTCATGAAAACCTTCTCTGCTATATTTGAAATGCTCTTTCTTTAACTTCGTAGGCAATAGAGTTTTTATATTCATGACAGCCCAGTTGGGGAAAGAGCTTTACGATTGCATCTGACATCCTTAAGCCACAATCTAACTGAATCTGGTGTAGACGCTTAAATACCTCAGTTAATAATTCCTCCGTGGGTCTAATTTTGCTGGGTAGCTTCTTCTTACCATGAAAGGCTTAACCAAAATTTTATGGAAAACAGCAAAAATGTTGATTATTATTGCTAACACTATTAGATCAATGAATTACCACAATAATAGTAATAATAATAGTAATGATAATAAAAATAATAAAGTTTTTAGTAAAATTCCAAACTACTATCTGTCAATTTTTCATTAGTCTTTAAATCATATCAGCAGATATTCACAGGACTGATTGCAGTAGAACTAACTGGGCATCTTTTGTTGACTTTCAAACATCCAGTTTTGAATTTTTTTATTTTTTTCTGTAACTTATACAAATGACTTTGTAGTGTCTTCCATATACTATTATAATTTTGATGAATTAACTAGAAAGGACGAATTTTAAAGTTCAAGCCAAAGCTTTCTCTTGTTCTATCAGTGATATTTTCAGTCAGCAGATAATAGAGAACTTACATAAAGCACCACATGGTTCAGAAACATTCGTTGTGTTCTTGTGTTGTGTCTGTAGGCATCACCACACCAACCCTTTACATTCTGCTGCTTTGATTTATGAGTTCCTATAACAGGACTCAGAAGAATATTTTATATTGTTGTATTGGTTGAAATAATATAATTTGTGGAATTATGTAAATACAGTTATTAAGAAATATACAAAGAGAAATATTATAAAGCTTGATTTTCTTTATTATTATAACTTTTCTGCTATCACAGTAAATACTTTTTCTAGTCATGCTTGTGTATAATTTAACATAGATCATAGACTAGGAACACTAGAATAGTAACATATAATTCAGAAAGCCTTGGGAAATAGTTGTACAGGTAGGTCAACTTAGAAATAGCATTCCTGCCTTCTTTAGTTCATAAACTCTCTCTGAATGTTATTTCTTTTTCAGATTGCTACCTGTTATATAACATCATATAATTGTTATGCAATATTTAAATGATTAACAGTCTATTCTTAATACCAAAAATGAGGATTGAAGTGCCTCTTCTCATGAATCAAAAGGAAGGGGGGGGGGGAATTCTAAGAAAAATTTTTATTTTATTTTTAATGTGGTATTTAAATTGAACATTTTTCAGGAAAATGAAACACAAAGTGGCTTGCCTCTTTAAAAAATTTGGTTCTTTCCAGTAGGCCTGAGAAAAATTGGAAAATAAAACATTAGACTTTCACAACTTAGAGATCCCAATTTTAAGCAAGACTTTCTTTCAAAAAGAACTTTATCCACCGTGTCATCCTATTATTTTCTGATTTTTTTTTCTAAAAACATGGGTAAGAGCAGGAACAATATAATTAATATCTACTGCTTAAGGGTAAAAAATTGTAGAAGGAGGTAAATACTTAATCTCACTGAAATGCAGTTTTTTAAAATCTGTGAAATTCTACTTGTCAAATTTAACTACTTTATTTGCTGTAAATTTTCACTAATATTTGATCAACAGACTATAATTTTAGCAATATTTAATTAGATTCAAATAACTTTTCATTGAATGAAGGAATGAGTAATGGCTGTTAATATATAATTATGAGGAAGTAAATGGAAAAAGGGCGTTTTTCAGTATGTTCAACAAATATTACCCTAATTTATATGAATATATATTTCATATTTAACATGATTGGCTTTGACAAAATAAAATTAAATGCTCCAGAGAAATTTATGTTTATAAGAATCAAAGAATCCTCTCTACAGATTGAAATACTAACAGGATGTGCAACAGCAAATTAACTGTAAATTAACACCAAATATGTTAACAGTGAAGGGCAGAACCTACTGTATAAAGATTCACTGTAATATCCTGCAAAGCCTCAATAGGAAACTTAAGAGAACCAAATGAAATGCTTGTTATTAAATGTAAGTGCTGCCAATACAAGGTCACAATCACACAAGTTATCAGCCGGACGCCAAAACCAATAGTAGAGTGGGTTTGGACCTGGACTCAAAAGTGCTTTAGCAAAGATAACTGCTCTACCCATGCCTTCTACACAATGAAGGATATATTCATAGTGAAACAAAGAGATTCTCTGATTATTTTTAAAAGAAAGACTCCTGCAAATTATTACCTTTATATCATGAAATGCAGTTTGGAAAATATTTTCCTACAGAAATGTGAGTCTTAATAATATTGAAAAGATAGACTTGAGAGATCAAAAGTCATGGGAATCCTCTGTTTCTGCTAATTCATATGTCTTTGAAAAATAGTTTGACTAGAAAAATTAAAAATTATTTTTAGTTTAATATTTTAATGTAATGTTGTTTATCCATATGATTAAGTACATCTGCCTTACTTATGTGACTGAATATAACCCCTGCTCACATTTCCTACAGGGAAGTTTTCATGTTGACATTCAATTTTTCTCTATCCCTATCCTCATCAGGAAGATCTCAGTAAATTAAGTTACCTGCTATTTTTGAAGTCTTTTGGTTTAAAAAGAACCTAAAGAATCATCACTTATTCCCAGTGGAATTCACTCTTTTGGTTTGTTAGTTTGTTTAGATTTCTTTTGTATTTGTGTGGCTTAATGCTTATTTGTATTTCAAGAGATTGTAGACTATAAAAAGAGGGAATTTGTTTAAATATGTTAATGGTTTTTGTTTTGTTAATGTCATTTCTGCTGTAATGCCACCTATAAAACCATATTGTCATTCTGTTCGTCTGTGCTTGAATGCCACACACACACACACACACACACACACACACACACACCCCAGAAGAGGAAAAGACTGAGCTATTTATGCATGCATGAAGCAACATAACAGCACGTTGAATTGAAGAACTAGTCTTTTGGGACCAATTTTATGCCTTCCTCTACAGCTGTAGGGAGCCACTTTGGAACATAATATATTCTTTTGAAGTCAATGATCCCTGAGGGTTCAAAGCAAGATAAGGATTTGGCTCTGGGTAGAGAGGATGTGCTGTATAGAATAGTCTTTAATTCCAAGCCTCACTGAGCACACGCACTTACTCACACAGAGATGAACAGAGAGTAGGAAAATATTGCAAGAGAATTCTTAAGAATGATAAGGATCCAGAATATTGATTGTGCATTTAAGAAACAATACAGAAGTTATGTACCCTTTGTACTAATAAGATGAAATTATTCAAGTGTTTATTTATTTATCCTTTTCTTCTAAGAGTGAATAAAGTAATAAAGAGGAAATGATTAAGTGCCAAAAGGAGTTAAGCTCACAGAAAAGAGGACTGAGCTTATCATGTAAAAACTTACCATTGTTTCTAAACTTCTAGAGATTTTATTTGAGCAATGTTGTGCCCATCTTTGAGTCAAATTAATGGCAATGCATTTTAGTGTATGGGAGCATATGTATGTATGCATCTGTATGTGTGTATGTATATTCAACTTTGTAACACAAATTATATAAGTCATGAAATTTCATTTTGTTTATGTATAACATACAGTTATCACTGGTGTAGTTGGTTATATTGGGAAGTATTTACCCATCTTTTCATAAAGATATATTCATGTAGAATGTTCCCTTAAAAAGCAGTTCAGTACACAAGAGTTATTCCACTTTCAGGTAGTAGGTTTTAGACTGCAGAGATAAATTCCTTTTATAATATTACAAAAATATTTTCAAAGCTAGATAACATGCTAACAAGAAAGACTTCTAAGATTCCTATCTAAAATGCTTTAAATTAAGGGATAGTTGGAAATCAAAATAATGCTAGAAAAAAACCTTGGAAAACAAGAAATGCTAGGTATAGGTTGCAGCTACCAGGACTTACTTGTGTCAATAATCCTTCTTCTTGAAAGAGAGTAGAGGGAGACACTTGTTTAAGAAAAGTTGTTCATAGGCACACTTATCCAATGAGTTAGAAGTTACAATAGTAAAGGCCAATTTGAGACCATGTAAACAGAGCTCACTCATTTTGGTGTAAGTATAATTGTGAAACTTTGTGGTCACTGTTGATGGAAAAGACAACATATTTGGTTGTACAGTGATGGATTCCTTTGAAAACTTGCAACATTTGGACTGCCACTGAATTTCCTAGTCTCATCAAGGACTTTTTGCTGTATTTCAGCTAGAATATTGAGACATATCCATCTCAAAACCTAGCTTACTGATCTGGAGACTACAGTTCTACTTCTAGATGCTGGGGTCAAGTGACAGAATTTATAGACTTGCGTACCTTATCAGGTGTCCCACTCTTCCAGGCCATGAATTACAGTGATACAATTTATTCCTCTAGTTGCTGCCACAAAACCTTCCTGTTACTCAAGTTTGCTCAGTTAATGTTCATATGTCTCACTACCCTTTGCCCATGCCGATACTATGAAGTCTTTCTTTAATCCAGAAATACACTTTATATATCTGGTATTTCATATTTTTTCCATATATAGATTCCTAACATAAGCCGGGGACAAATCTTTATAAGATTTCTTCAAAGATTGACTAAATGTCAGAACAATGCCACAGGTTAGCAAACCGTGATGTATATTTCAGAGTACAGTGGATAAGAAGTGAGGCTTAGCTAAATGGGGAGGCTATCTAATAAACAAGTTGTTCTCAAAAACAGTAGGAGGGCATAGTCTATAAAGGAAGAAAAAGCAAAGAGATGCAAAAAAAAAGTTATATTATGTGACCAGTATATTTCACTTAGCCAAAAGAAATGATGAAATGCTAAAAAGATACAGAAGTGGAAATATATACATCTAACTAGAATAGAGTTAGCCACCCCATGTACACTGAAGTGCAAGGTGAACATGTCCCTTGTCACCAAAGTGAAGAGGGGAAAGATGTGCAGAGTGACTTAAAAGGTAGAGAGTCTGATAACAGCAAAATAGTCAGAAAGCCACATGACGGTAGAAGGGACTTAAAGTGATATAAATTGCCTACAACTGAACCTACTTTCAAATAGCTTCCAGACTAACCATTAGAAAGTATAAATCTTCTCTCTATCTAAACTTTTTGGGCAAACCATATCTTTGCAGATATGCAAATAAAACCTTAAATGGGCTCAGGCAACCAACTCTCACACTAGCTTATCCCTTCTAATCCCAATGCAATCACTGCACTGAAATTTCAGAAATTCCAGACTCTTGAACCTATGTTTAAGTACACTAAGCCCTTTCTGTGATAACTCCTGCCTTTCTGTATATGATTAGACATCATAAACCCTCCCTGTTGGATAGTTTCACTTCTTTTTTCAGTAGGTTAGTTATATCATTGTCCCTTCAAAATCATGGACTACATAACATCCAGTCTCTCTTCACTTTTATGTGCTTAGCACATTTTATTCTATTCAGAAAATTCATTTCCTTCCTCTTTCTCCCTGGATGTGATGCTGGTGAAGTCGGAGACCTTACTAAGCTTTCTACACAGGATCAACTCAGTATTGGCTCATCAGCTGGAACCAAATGCTGTAGAGGACCAGAGGATGCAGCTAAACCTTTCACCTGAAATTGAGTTGTAATAGGATGATTCCCATCACTGTGAACATGGAACACCCCTATAGTAATAATATATTATCATCAATCAATGTTAACTTCAACATTTAGTTTATGATTCTTATTTCCTTTTCTGTTTTTGTTATGTTAATATCAACATCTCAGCCAATCCCGTGGGTTATTACATTCACATAAGAATACTCAAGACATTGCCTACTATTCCTTTGTTTTCATTTTTAAAATTATCCTAATTGTGATAAATTTGCATTATGACAACAGACCAAAATTCAAAGCCTTAATGGCTCAAATGCTTGCATGTCCTTAACAGTGGAAAATCAATAATACATTGCAATTTCTCTTTTTGAAGCTTGCACCAACACAACATAAAACACTAAAAAAATATACTACACACTAGATTGACAATTCTGCCATATCAACCAAGGAGAAAACAATTTTTGAAAGCTGGGAGACCAGTCTATATTTTTTTTCTGTGAAACAAAGTTATGAACTAGGCACGAAATAGGGGGCTGCTTTGGAAATAGGAGGGACGAAGTAAACAAATGTGAATTTAAAAGGTCCCATCTGCAATTTTTATTCAAGAAATGATGTGTATTTTTTTCTTTTGCCTTTAGCCTCTGTCACTGACCTCTGCTCCCTGTTACTCCTGAGCTTCTCACAACAGAAGATGCGAAGGGAAAAATAAATTGGGCTTCCAGATGCATGTTACAAATACTAGTTTGTCAGAGAGAATATAGACTAACTGAACAAAACAATAGTTTTTATAGATATGGTAATTATTCAAAATTATAAATGACTAGCTGTATGTAGAGAAGGAAACTGAAAGTTTGACACTATGTGGCAATAATTTTAAAACTAACACCTGTAAGCTACATTTTTGGAAAAAGTAAGTATTAAGAATACAGCCATGAAAAAACTTCTATAAATAAAAATGTAAGTTACAATGTCCTATTCACAATTCCCTGTTGTATGTCATTATCATTCTTATATGTCATGGTAGAGGTAATCATTTATTGCTTTCCCTAAAAGCAATACATGAATACATTTTGAGATATGAGATCATGTCACATCTAGTTTTTAATATATTATTTTCCATCAAAACACTCCTAATGTTTGGTCTACAGTGGAAAATTCTTGCTGAATAAATGAATAGCTAATTATGTGACTTCATAAAAGCCAAATGTTTGTGACATCAATGATGTCAGTATGGTTTCTAAGTAGTTAAATCGCTATTCAGATAATTTAGTGTAATTTTTGGGTTAGTACAAAGTGAACAATTCAACAAATATAAATCAGTACACCCCCAAACAAAGTTAAAGACAAAGGAAACTTTTGTCTGTAAAAAAGATAAATTTTCTTTTATTCTTTCTTAGTTTTCATAAATATAGCAGAATTTCAGGGTCATTGTAGGCTTCAAAATGATTGTCTGTAGTCACATAGACCCATGGACTTTAGATGCTTAAATGTATTCATCACTTGATTAATGGACATCACCCACCTGTGGAGATAAGGAAGGGCATACATACACTAATATAAATCAGAAGAGGCACTTTGCAGTATACGTCTCCCAAATCAAGAGAGATAAACAAAACTATCAACTTGGAACAAGTCATGACCCTCACATGCAACTGCCTCTTTCTTCAAGTATTACTATTACAATTTGGGGGATTTTTTATTTGTAATTATTAAGAATTAATTTTATTTTTTCTTGTTTCCTGGAATAAATTTCAAACATATTAAGCAATGGAATAAATCAGTCAGATTTTCAGCCATCTCTATTGTAACAGAATCTACAATTGTGTACACTAGGCTTAAAGATTGAATTGACAGCAAGTCAGTTAAAATGTTTTAGTACAAGGTATATTGCTCAAAATAGAAATTGCAATAGACTCTAATGGAAACATTTCAGAACAGTTTTCTTTAGACAATATATCTTAATAATAAATTACAACTCTAGGGAATGTTTAAAATTGAAATAATAATCAATTTTAACAAAAGAACCTTATTTGAATTTAGTGGACTATGATTGTCTCTTTAGTAATATTACTAAGACAATAATAATATTGTCAGAGATATAATTGATATATTTTCATTAAATATAGACACACTTGATCAGCTATAATTTTTGGTCCTTCATTGAAGAAACTGTGAAACTTTCCTAAATACAACATGATTGCATCTAGGCCTAAATAAATACTCAAGGACAGAAATTAGGCTGGGCACATTTTCAAATTACATATGAAACAGTTATAATGGAAGAAACAACAGAAAAAGTCTCCCTCTAAAAAATTAAATACATGTCTAAGCAAATGCTCAAAATAGAGAAATTGAAAGTTTTCCTTTATCTTAAATGTGAAAATTAGTAAAAGCTGAAGGGGACATTCTACTTCAGGACAATGTGGCTGTCTAGCATCACATTTAACAACTCACACAAATATGAAAACACCAACCCAAACCTACAGAGAATCATTTCCTGGCAACGCTGAAATGAGAATAAATTTAGACTTTAAAATAACTATGAAGTAAGTACAGAAAATTCACTGAGTTGCTTCAAGTAGCTTACTTGTTCCTGTCCCATTGCAAGCCTTTTGCTAACATGAAATGCAATTTAAAAGAAATATGGAGGGCAGAAGAGAGGAGCCAATGATAAAGCTAATGTTTTAACTTATGTTATTAAAAACTGTAAATGGGTACATTTTATTTCATCATGCCTCATCAAATGATGTCTTATGAAGTTATGATATTAAAGATGAAAGATGGAAGGAAACAGTGAGGAAGCCTGAGCTCATAAAGGTAAGTGCCACATGTTCTCTCTCACACAGATCCTACTTTCTAATCCATATAATTGTATTTGTATAAGAATAAGACCTAGAGAAGATAGGTAACCAGAAAATCATGAGGGGAAAACAAGAAGGCTTTAACATGAAATATGACAAGAAAATTAATTGAACATATATAATACAATACTGGAAGAGGGGAGGAGTGTGTAGGAACAGCTTAAGCAGAAATGGGGGAAAGAATGAATCGGGGGAGCCAGGGGAAAGTTTCTGAAGATGATATTTTTATCTCTCATCCTAGCTACATTGGCTGAAGAGTTGGTTGCACAGGTATGTGCATATTTCCAAACTCATTAAGTATTATGGTTAGTGTGTATATGACACGTGAAATTTAAAAGAAATATTTCATAAAGTAAACAGCAATGCCTTTAGTCAAAGCTTGTATTTATATTCCAGAAATCATCAACTTAATAAGCAACACAACTAGTTATTGGCAAAACATATCCTGGGAGAAATTGTTGCCAAATATTCTTTTTTTATTTGGGATATTGGCCTGTTATCTTCAGAGCTGCAAGATGTAAAAGATACACGTTTATTTATATTGATTCATAATTCACAGAACATTAAATTTGCTAGTTTGATCATGCAATTTAGTGGCTTGTCACACATTCACGAGAATGCACAGTCGTCAATCCTATATAGAATATTTTCATCACTTTGAATAGAACCCCATTTTGTTTTCCTATTAGCCATCAAATCCAACTCCAACTACTAGTAATCTATTCCCTTTCTGGTCTGCCTGCTCTGTAATCTAGAAACTGAGCTCTTTTGCACTTATTCACAAGGTAAGAAGAGAAATCCATCTACATCACATGGCTGCCACATCTGATTTAGTATCAGTTTGCTATGATCTTATTTCCCTCTTTGAGAAGAAGTCCTTCATGGCTCTTCCAGCAATTTTCTAATTTTTCCCTTAAATTAGCACATCAAACTTCTTTATTCCAACACACTAAATTACTTACTGGAAGATTCTGTTTTAACCTCACTACTCTCCTTGGTGGAATCAGTCAACACAAACCTTTTCAGCTTCTCTTTTTCTCAACTTCAGATATGTTTTCCCTGTTCAAGATCATCACTTGGTTTCATATTTCTGTCTTTTAGTTTCTTCCTTAAATTTTGTGCTTTTTACCTTAATGTTTACTCTTCACTCAGCTTTATAGTTTGTGTATCTCATATGCTCATATTCTCACTCTATTCTTTTCTGGGTTCATTTAACAATCGACATAATAACTAAATGAATTTATGTTGAATACTCAGATATATCTTCGTGAATATCAGACCTAGACAGCTAACTACACTTGGCTACCTAACCTGTATTCCATGAATGCAAAATAGATTGCTTCCTATCAGTGTTCTTGAAGTTTCCCAGGGCTGGAATGTTCACAGTAACTAACAGATTTATTTCAATTTCCCAAATCTGGAAATTTAACAGCTGTATAGTCTGTTCATTCACATACCTTCTGTCTACATCATATTTTATTGCCGCAGAACTTAAGAATTGCTAATTTCCCACCTCCACTACTTTAAGGTAAGGATTGTAAAATAACAAAATTTGTGTGTCTTGTAATTGTCTCTGGCCTCAAAATTATTAATGTCTTCTTGTAGGAGGTCCTTATGTCTTTGTGTTGCTTTCATTGGTTAATAAATAAACTGCTTTGGGCCTGTTGATAGGGCAGAACTTAGGTGGGTGGGGCATAATAAAATGGAATGCTGGGAGGAAGAAGACAGAGTCAGAGAGATGCCATGGATCCCCCAGAGATAGACGCTGGGAATTTTACCCAGTAGTCCACAACCACGTGGCGACACACAGATTAATAGAAATGGGTTAACTTAAGATGTAGGAATTAGCCAATAAGAAACTAGAGCTAATGGGCCAAGCAGTGATTTAATTAATAAAGTTTCTGTGTGTTTATTTCAGAGCTAAGCTAGCCAGGCAGCCAGGACGAACAAGCGGCCCCTCCTTGCAACATCTTCTAAACTATAGGAAAGTGTTATTTTCTAAAATTATCAATGCTAAAATTTTCAATAAGTCATAGCCAAGGTGTATAAGACATAAAATAGGATAGGAGGGATGGAGAGATGACTCACTATGTAAGATAACTTATTGTTCTTGCTGAGGTCATAGATTTGATAACCAGAACCCACATGGATGATAACAATCATCTGTAACTTCAGTTCTAAGGCATCTAATGGCTGTTTCTTCTTCTTCTTCTTCTTCTTCTTCTTCTTCTTCTTCTTCTTCTTCTTCTTCTTCTTCTTCTTCTTCTTCTTCTTCTTCTTCCTCTTCTTTTTGGTTTTTTTGAGAAAAGGTTTCTCTGTAACTTTGGTGCCTGTCCTGGAACTAGTTCTTGTAGATGAGGCTGACCTCAAACTCACAGAGATCCACCTGCTTCTGCCTCCTGTGTGCTGAGATTAAAGGCGTGAGCCACCACCGCCTGGCGAATGTCAACTTCTAACTGCTTCTGTCATCAGGCACACACATGGTGCACCAACACACACGTAGGCAAAAAACATAATGCAGGCAATATATATATAATATCAGCAATTGGTGCTTCAGGACCAAATGGTCAGCCTTAAAACATACATACAAGTAACATTATAAAGATTGAGGTCTATATTGGAGTATTGGGTAGATGAAAAGGGAAGGGAGAAATGATGTAATTTAATTATAATCTCAAAAGATAAAAGATAAGAAACAAAAAAATAGCACACAATGAGATATGGAAAATCAGTGGTTTTGCTCAAATATCATCAGATAATTCAAATGAGTTGAGGATCAATAGACTTAAAACAAGAGACTGAGCCTTCCTTGCCCACTATTTAAGTTTATCAAAAGATACAAACAGAAAATGGGCTGACTACCTGTACTAGGTATAGTGAAAACATCACAACTGTGATTTAAAAACTAGTGGGTGTTTAATAATTTTAATAATTTACATAGAATCATGGAATAACCTTCTAACCAAATAATCTGTTCCTTTTTCCCACTGGTCCGGCCTTGTTTATTCATTGTAAAGATGTTGGCTTATTTGATCATCTCTTTCCTGCTATCAGGAAGCTAGGCAGCTATTGGCTTTTAAGTTAAGGAATAAAATTCTATTCCAGTCCAAACTTCTATTAGATGACTTCTTTACGTGAATTTCTGATCATTATTAATTGATAAACAATGGGAGTAAAGAAGACAATTTTGTTTTCAGTTATGAACACTCAGAAATGTATTGGAGATTAGCATATATAGTTTGTAATTTGATTTACAAAGAAAAGTCAATTATTTCCTCAGAAGCACTCATGAATTATGGGCAAACCTGCTAAAAAATACCACGTGCTTTTGTTAGCTCAAGCTAGTAACTATTACTATAAATATATGTTGAATATTATATACCACTCATTCATAAATTGTTTTACTTTATGCCAGTGTGATTTCTATATGTTATTAAAGCATATTTCATTTTGTTTTATTGATCCTGCAAATGTGACCATTCCTTTATGCAGAATTCAAGGCCCTCCTGAGTGTGACTCTACTACAAATATAGAATATCAATTATAAAAAAATATTTTCACACCAAATTCTCTTCTGGTTTAAATACATTTCATGTTATGGAATCTGTATTAACTATATGAAGCTCCTGATGGAAGAAGAAGGAAAAAGAAAATAAACTGCCTGTGGCAAAGCTCTTATAGAGAACTTGGGCTAGTGTGGTACTAAGTACAAAAAGGCCAAGTTCTCTATGTGAGTGCAATCAATGGCCCATGAATACAACAAACACATGTGGATTGTGGGGAAAGAACGTCTGAATAGATTAAATAAAGCTCCAGTTTGACTTTGCTAACTCATATGTATGACTCTCAACATCTCACTTAACATTTTTGAGACTCAGTGTGCGAATATACAGAATGTTAAAGAAAATTCATCAGTCAACGAGTCTTGGTAAAATTCAATGAGGTGCATTTTCCAGGAGCATGACAAGTTGAGTAGGCAGCTTCCTCAATAAATTAATAACATATTACTGTTTTACTTATACTTTGGGTGGTTCCAAAGATTTTCTGCCACCTCCTTTGCTGCGTTTGTACTTGGAAACCAGAAGAGAAATTACCAAGAGCCAAAAACAGAGTCTTGAGGACATAAATTGTATGACACAGATATTTCAGAAGTAGAAACTCAATACACATTGGAAGGTTGAAATTTCATTCTTAGGTTTGATGAAACATGCAGTAAGATAAAGTATGATTCAACAACGAAGAAGTGATCTCAATTAATGATGAATTGACAGGCTAAAGAATCTGCTAGGAGAGGAGAGGGTGCCAGAACTAGCCTTGTACCATAGTCACATTGATGATTATTTTGATTACCATTATAGAAATTTCATCTGATGGATGGAGATAGAGACAGAGACCCACATTCACATCAGAGCAATGGATTGAGCCCCCAAGGTGCAGTTGATGAGCAGAAGGTGGGAGAAGATGAGTAATGAAGTTAGGACCGTGAGGGGCTGGTCCACCTACTGAGACAGTGTGCCTGAACTAATGGGAGTGCACCAATCCAGCTGGACTGGGACTGAATGAGCATATGATCAAACCAGACTCTCTGAACGTGGCAGCGAAAGTTGGCAGATGGAGAACCCATCAACAATGACACCAGGACCTATCTCTTCTGCATGTATTATCTTTTTGAGAACCGAGTCTTTTTGAATGCACTCCTTCCTAGGACGGGAGGGAGGGGGGTGGGGCTTGGACTTCCAACAGGGCAGGGCACCATGCCCTCTTTCAAGGAAGAAGGGGGAGGGAGGAGGGGTGGGGAGGTAGCGGGAGGGGACCGGGAGAAGGGGAAGAAAGGTAAAAATTTTATTTCTTTAATTATGTTTTTGAATGGAAAAAATAAAACAATGTATGGAAAAAAATAAAATATAAATAAAAAAAAGAATCTGCTAGGAGATAAGCTTCTGGACATGCCTAATAGTGACAGGTTTGTTAAGGTTTATTAAGTTGAGACAACTTACCCTGAAATTTGGCAGTGTCGTTGCCTGGGCTTAGGTTCTGAGCTTCGTATAAAATCCAAAGCTTGCTGAACATTAACAATCATCCTGCTTGCTGTGCGCTACCAAGCAGTTCACTTCCTGAGGCAGATTTGATAGAAACAGCTGCATCAAGACCCTGCCAACATGACTGCTCATGATCAGCTGCACTATTGAACTGTGAGCCAAAGTAAACCCCTTCTTCCTGAAATTGTCTTTTCCTACAGCATTTTCCATTTTCATTCCATTTCCTTTGTCACTTTCCTACAGCAGTGAGACACATAACTACAGGGAATAACCTGGTGAGAACTAAGGCTGGTAAGGTCAAGGACCCCAGAGGAGAACCTACTACTGCTTCTTTCTTAAAGCAGTGTAATTACTAAATATATTCTAAATACTTAACCTTAGATCACAGATAAGTAGGGCTCTCACCCTTATCAGAGAAGCTTCTTTTTTTTCCCCAGCAGACAGACATAGTTCTAGAACTGCTCAAATAGTAGAAACCATAATCATGAGATGCCTAACTAATACGTATATTACATAACCCCTATACCTAAGGCTCAGAGGATATCTTAAAAGAGGGGGAAGAAGACTATTATAAGAACCATAGAACCAAGAGATAGGCAATGCCTCATTTCTATGGCAGGGAAGCTGCACCCATGAAATCTAACAACTCGGCTGCTTGAACAAGATTTGTGAAATAACACTACCACTTGACATGTTGTCATGGATGAAGGAAAACACAGAAGGTTCCATCCTTAGATGAAGAGCTACAGGCAATTGATAGCTGCTGCGAAAGAGGATATCAGCCTTCCCTAGGGCTGAGTTCTGATAGGTTATACAATCTCTAGTAATCCTAAACATATAACCAACGTACATAGCTCTATGTGTGTGTGTGTGTGTGTGTGTGTGTGTGTGTGTGTGTGTGTGTGTGTGTGTTTATGGTAAAAATGAGGTCTTGAATTTGAGGAGTGGAGCACAAGGGGGAGCTGAAGTTGGAAAACAGGTGGAAATAATGAAAACCCAGTATTTGTGTTTGAATGGAGATGAAGGGAACCAAGAAGACCTGTTAATTCACTTTGGGGTGGGCATATGTGGAATGGTGGTGCTCTAAGGCATCTTTCGTTTGTTATTCGTGTATACAAGAACTCACAGGAATCATGGTCATTAGTGTTTCTTTACAAAAAAGATCTGAAACTTATTTTTTATATTTAAAGGGAAAATAGGAGGGGAAGGCAGGTGAGACCTCTTTGTGCATTTACAAATGCAATGGTGCCATATTTTGTAGTGTTAGGTCCTCAACTCCATCAACTCCTCATCAACTCTGAAATTATATTCCGCTCCTCTTGTCCCACATTTTAAGATATCTTTTCTCAAGGAAAAGTCTTGCTATGTACAGTGAGCATGGTAATCACAATGTTCCATGCTGATCTTGAACTCACCCATCCTTCTATTTCAGCCTCCTGGGTTTTTTTGATCCCAGATATGCACTATCATACCCAGGCCTACCTTTCCTAAGCCCCCAAATATATCTCACTCTCTAAAGCCTTTCTTTATTTTTATATCTTGCAGTAGGTAAATTTTTGGACACTATAAATAATTACCAGAAATTTGAAAAGTTTGAAAGTTTGAGGATATATGTGCATACCCATAAAAGGCTAGTGCATCACACTATTCGGTTTTCTTTCTTTAAAGAAAGAATTATTTTTCAATATATGTTTCTGATATTTTAGTTCTTATGCAGTTGTTTTCTTGTTTGCATTATTTTGATTCCTGTGGAATCATCTAGTTTCTTTGTGGTAGAGGCCACGAGAGACTGAATTAGACTGTTTCATCTTAGAGGGGTTCCACACTCAATTTTTAATAGGCTGCCTGCTTATTCCTTGTTAGAGTAGCATGGGTTTTCTCAGACTATTACAATACCACCAGCAGTGACTTCATAGCATGATTTTTTGCTGTTCACAGAAATTAGATTTTCTCCCATTTTGTGCTTTGCTTTATATATTTTACATGGCACTTTCAAATCTGTATTGAGTAATATCATGCATAAATAAAAGGCAATAACAAAATGTGTTCTTTAAGTATCTACCTTCCAGGAAAGAATGATTTTTAGTACTCACCTTTGAATTCAAAGTTAGAGACTTTTTGTCAGAGACATTTCATTAATAAGTTCCTTTCATGGCAACATAAATTTTTTCACATTTTGTACATACTCCAAGTCTCTATTATTTATTAATGAAAAAGAAGTAACTTCTGAAAAATTAAAACTAAACCTAAGTCCACATTAAAAGAAACAATAACTTTAAGAATAATGTCTATTGGAAAAATTTTATATGCCAAATACAAGATGCTTCTTAATATTTACACTGTTACAACTTCTGAAGATATATCCAGCTGCTTCTCAAGAGAGGAAAAAGGCGAGTCCCTAGACTTTCTCTAAATGAATCTGCATCATTTTAGCTATAATTCCTCCCTTAGAGACATATCTATTATAGCCAGTTCATAAATAGGTTTGCAATGTGTAAGAAGTCACTGTAGAAAATAAAAAATGAAGCATGTGGTTATTTCACAATTGTTGTCTATCCTACTCTTCTTATGATAGCAATTTAAATAAGTCATGGGGTTGTTACTACACTGATGTAATAGTCAAACCAGGTTGAAACTGCTCAAAAAGCTCTGAAATACTATTCCTGTACCCCAGAATCATTATCTTTATCCACTGATTTATTCAATCCTTTATTATTTTTTCATGTTAGAGTTGTTGTTGACCATAAAGCAACAGAAAACAGTGATGAATTCTGGACATGAAAAACCAGAATACAGTGATAAATTCCATGTTTTTATTTTTGTGATTTGTTCACTTGAATTGTCCAAACAGTAAACACAGGTTAAAACACAATATGATGATTATCAAGGTGGAGAAAGAGTAGTGGAAAGGGATGCTTTTGGCTGTGTGCTCTGCGATTGCTCATTACTGAGTTCAGAAGATAGCTTTACTCATGTATAGCACATTTGACAAAACACCTAAAGAAGTGGGGAGATAAGCAATGTCAAGGTAATCTGAAGCCATGCAAACAGCAAGTGGAAAGATAGGTAGTTGAGGGGATTTTAAGAAAGAGAAGGACAGCCTAATGTAATTGAGTGGCTATATTTTAAGGAAGTTCTTAAGTCAGCTGTAGGTTATGTAAGAAGTTGCGAAGCTAGAAGCTAGTAAAGTTGTGAAACCAGGGACCTGAGAAAGATTATTTCAATAAACATAGATGGGAAAAGAAACCCAACTTTCTATTTTTGCACATGTTAAGGTCGAAAGGCCTATTAACTAAGATGAAAACAACAGATTGTTTAGAATATCAAATAGGAGGACACATTTAGACCAATGATGAATCTATAGATTTCTAAGTGTCTTGTCAGTAATTGAAACTCTTTTATAGATGCATATCGTCCAACAAAGAAAAATTGAAAGGTGTTCTTAATTCAGACACAAATATCTAAGAGACAAGGTCATCGAGTATATATATATACATATATATATATATACACATACATACATACATACATACATACATATATATATATATGGAAACTTAGAAGTAATGCAGGGTTTGAAGGAAGATGGAAAGTAATATCAAAGAATGAAAGTAAAGAAAATCCAACAGCTTGATGATGAAGTAATACAGAATAGTATACCCTTCTGATCAGATGGCAAAAAAAGTAAGTCCTGTGTGTTGACCACAGTTTCTGTCCCATCGAGTCTTACATCTGTTTAGTCCCAAATAAACACACAGAGGCCTACATTAATTATAAACTGATTGGCCTATTAGCTCAGACTTCTTATTAACTCTTATAACTTATATTAGCCCATAATCCTTGTCTGTGTTAGCCACGTGGTTTGGTATCTTTTTCAGCGAAGCAGTCACATCTTGCTTCCTCTGTATCTGGATGATGACTACAGACTGAGTCTTTCTCTTTCCAGAATTCTCCTGTTCTCATCACCCCGCCTATACTTCCTGCCTGGCTACTGACCAATTAGCGTTTTATTAAAAATAATACAAGTGACAGGATAAAAGACCATTGTCCCACAGCACTGTGGTATGTTCAATATTCGTTCAGTCAAGTGTCACAGATGAAAAGCTCTTGACTCAAGAAATGTCAAGACATCTGATTCATCAATTCCAACGATAACACATAGAAAGATGGAAAGATGTGAGATTGAAACTCAATCAGAATGTATCAGAGAGTTGACATATTGAGTAGATGAAATGCTAAGGTTAAAATTCATTTACACAGGAAGCAGACAACATGGTATTTAATACTACTTCCACCCTATAAACATAGAAGAATTCTTAAGGCACATCTTTCTCTCTAAGTAAATATTAAAGGTATCAAAACAACAACAAAAACCAACCAAACAAGTAGAATAGGCTTAAATTAAGCCACCTAAGGAACAGAGCCAATTATAAGAAGTATAACAAGGGAAAAACATAAATCTGAAAAAAAATCCCCAGGGAGAGTAAAAATTAAAACTTTTATTATAAAAACAACAAAATTTTGACTCTGAAGTCTACCTAGTATTAAAGTGAGGAAAAAATATAATATATCATTTTATCTTATAAAAAATAATGTCTGGTGAAGAGAGATGGTGAAGCAATTGAGTTTGTATTGCTGTTGCAGAGGACCTGAGGTTGATTCACAGAAAACATGTCAGGCAGCTCACCGCCAACTGTAATGCTAGCTCCAGGGAGATTGGATTCTTCTGGCCTGCCCTGGCACCTGAAGTCATACACACACACACACACACACACACACACACAAGTAAACATAATAAAACTTTAAAAATTATTTCTAAAAATAATATCATCAATATACAACATTTCATAATGTATTGTCAGGGTTTCGATGTAAGCCACAATAAGTTATAATAAAATTAAAATCATTGTGATTTCTCCAAAAACAATAAAAATGTAAACTTACTTTCCCCACTTTTCAATTACATAAAAATAGCTATTGTACTTTTGACAAAAATCTTAACAAAAAAAGAACTTCTTTTATCCTGTTATAACACATATAGAAAGGAAAACACTGGAAGATTCATGGGCAAATGCTAAATATTAAAGGTATTTTTCTATGGACAGCTACGAAGTAAGGCTGCCTATTGACATTGTATTAGAGTTATATTCAGAGAAAAAAGAAATAGAGTTCTTCAAAATAGGAAAAAATTTGGTACTCTGCTTATTAGAGACAAGGCTGAATATATGAAAAATATAAATAACTTTTAAATAATAGATGATTCAATATTATTAAGTCCAATAGATTTTTTTCTGTTTTTTACCCAAAAGTTACAAATCAAGAAAAATTTGTCTTAAAAATATATAACAAATTTTATGTGTTTAATGGGATGTAATACATCAAAAACTGAACATAGTCTCTACTCAGAATACTTCATAAGCATTTTTGAGAAAAATTTAAAGTATACATGACATATTATGCATTGAAGCCTTGATTGTGTGACCATTTTAGTGTCCTTCATATTGAGCTGTTAATTAACATAAGCTACTTCACATGATAGATTTTTAAATGCATTATATTAACTTTATTTTCTGACAACACATCAATCCATATACATATATTATATATGTATATTTATATATTATAAATTATATATAATTTATTCCCTTTTCCCCCTCTCTCATATCCCTCATACTTTGTGCCTTTCACACGTTTATGTATCTTTGCTTTCTTTTTTGACTCAGTGAGTTTAAGCTGGACTGTCTTTGTGACCATAGGTTTGGAGCTACTCACTGGAGCCTGAGGAGCTCACAAGTAGAACATAACCAAAGACAATAACTGCCCATTTCTGGGAACCCATGAATAGCCACTGTTTGGCAGGGTGGATGAGGGTACAATAAGCCCTCATATAATCCTTGATTGCATGTTGACTTGTCGGGATAGGCCCACAGCTATATGATCATAGCTGCTATGAAATTATGATAGCAATGATGGTGGAATAAGAGAAGCTAGCACTTCTCAGTCCTTTCCCATGTGATCAGGCTCTTAAAATCTCTTATCCCCTCCTTCCCCTGAGACTTAGAGGAAGTGGTATGTAGCTTAGCACTTAACAGTCCTTTATTCTTAGCACTGTGGACAGTCATGAGTGTCTATATGTATGAAGAGGAACTCCTCTGATTAAGGCTGAGATTAGCCTTTGACTGTAGAAAAAACAAAAATACTTCTTAGAAGGTAACTTGGTGTCATGTTATTTTAGCTAAAAGAAGTAAATACCTTCCCAAGGTCCCCAAGGGAGCCTGCTGCAGCGGGCCTCTTTGTTCCACACGACCCTGCCCCCCCAACCCCGGGAAGTTTGCCCTTTCTTCTGTGGGTCCTCGGAACACCAGAACTCTCTCTTCCTGTGCTGAGATCTTAGGTCCAGACAGATCTGAGGTCCAGACGGGATTTCCTCTTTCTGCACTGAGATCAGCTATCCAGAGGGGTGAGTGTGTGCAAGCTTTCCTGGGAGGTCACCACCCGCTGAGACTCCCCTGACTGCAATCAAAGGAAGAGATGGGCAGGCACCAATCCAAGAATTCCTCCAACAACCTGAAAACCAACATCATAACACTAGAAACCAGCCAGTATGCAACAGGAAAACCTGAGCAACCTAACCCAGAAGAAGTAGAAGAAATAGACTTTAAATGTAACATTATGAAAGTGATAGAGATTTTTAAAGAAGAGGTGAGAAACTCCTTTGAAGAAAGGGACGAGAAAACTAACAAAAAGTTAGAAGAAATGAATAAATTCCTCAAAGATACCCTAGAAAACCAAGAAGAAGAAATCAAATAGGTAATGGAAACAGTTCAAGACTTAAAAACTGAAATGGAGGCAATGAAGAAAACACAAACCGAGGGAAGGCTGGAGATGGAAAATCTGGATAAACAAGCAGGAACTGTAGAGACAAGTATAACCAACAGAATATAAGAGATAGAAGAAAGAATCTCAGACGCTGAAGATACTATAGAGAAAATAAACTCATTGATCAAAGAAAACAACAAATCCAACAAATTCTTAACACAAAACACCCAGGAAATCTGGGAAACCCTAAAAAGACCAAACCTAAGAATAATAGGGGTAGAAGAAGGAGAAAAAGCACAGCTCAAAGGCCCAGAAAATATATTCAACAAAATTGTAGAAGAAAACTTTCCCAACCTAAAGATGGATATGCCTATGAAGGTACAAGAAGCATACAAGACACCAAATAGGCTGGATCAAAAAAAAAAAAAAAAAAAACCCATCCCCTCGAACGTAAAATAAACAAAAATCAAAACACAAAACATACAGAATAAAGAAAGAATACTAAGAGCTGAAAAGGAAAAAGGCCAAGTAATGTATAAAGGTAAACCTATCAGAATTACACCTGACTTCTCTATGGAAACCATGAAAGCCAGAAGGTCTTGGATAGATGTGCTGCAGAAACTAAGAGACCATGGATTCAAGCCCAGACTACTATACCCAGCAAAGCTTTCATTCACCATTGATGGAGAAACAAGATATTTAAGGATAAAAACAAATTTAAGCAATACATAGCCACAAACCCAGCCTTACAGAAAGCACTAGAAGGAAAACCACAACTAAAGGAATCAAACAACACCCATAATAACACAGACATCTAACAGACCTCCATTGGCAAAACTCAAAGAAGGGAAACACACAAACTCTACAACCCCCCCCAAAAAAATAACCACAGTTAATAACGTCTGGTCATTAATATCAATTAATATCAATGGACTCAATTCACCTATAAAAAAGCACGGGTTAAGAGAATGGATATGAAAACAGGATCCAACATTCTGTTTGTTACAAGAAACACACCTCAACCACAAAGAAGGACATTATCTCAGAGTAAAGTGTTGGGAAAGGTTTTTCAATCAAACGGCCCTAAGAAACAAGCAGGTGTGGCTATGCTAATATCAAACAAAATCGACTTCAAACTAAAATTAATCAGAAGAGATGGAGATGAACATTTTATACTCTTAAAAGGAATAATCCATCAGGATGAAGTCTCAATCCTGAATATATACGCCCCTAATATAAAAGCACCACATATGTAAAGGAAACATTACTAGAACTCAAAGCACACATCAAACCCCACACACTAATAGTAGGAGATTTCAACACTCCTCTCTAACCAATGGACAGGCCAACCAGACAGAAACTTAACAGAGAAATAAGAAAACCAACAGATGTAATGAATCAAATGAACTTAATAGAAATCTACAGAACATTCCACCAAAACAGGAAAGAATATACCTTCTTCTCAGCATCTCATGGAACCTTCTCTAAAATTGATCACATACTTGGTAACAAAGCAAACATACACAGATACAAAAAAATTGGAATAACCATCTGTGTCTTATCGGATCATCATGGGGTAAAGTTAGAATTTAACAACAATTCCACCCCCAAGAAAGCCTACAAACTCATGGAAACTGAACAGTCAACTACGGAACCACTCCTGGGTCAAGGAAGAAATGAAGAAAGAAATTAAAGTCTTCCTTGAATTCAACGAAAATAAAGACAAAACATACCCCAACCTATGGGACACTTGAAAGCAGTGCTAAGAGGAAACTTCATAGCACTTAGTACCCACATAAAGAAAATGGAGAAAGCACACATGAGAGACTTAACAGCACACCTAAAAGCTCTAGAAAAAAAAAAGAAGCAGACTCACCCAGGAGAAGTAGAAGCTGGGAAATAATCAAACTGAGGGCTGAAATCAACAAACTAGAGACACAGAAAACAATCTAAAGAATCAATGAAACAAAGAGCTGGTTCCTTGAGAAAATCAACAAGATCGACAAACCCCTATCCAAACTAATCAAAAGGCAGAGAGAAAACACTCAAATTAAGAGATCAGGAATGAAAAGGGGGACATAACAACAGACACTGAGGAAATTCAGAGAATCATTAGGTCTTAATACAGAAACCTGTATGCCACAAAATTGGAAAATGTAAAAGAAATGGACAGTATTTTAGATAAATAGCATATACCAAAATTAAATCAAGACCAGGTGAACAATTTAAATAGACCTATAAGTCACGAGGAAATAGAAGCTGTCATCAAATGCCTCCAGACCATAAACACCCATGGCCAGATGGTTTTAAATGCAGAATTCTACCAGAACTTCCAAGAAGAGCTCATACCTATACTCCTTAAGGTGTTTTGCATAATAGAAACAGAAGGGTCATTGCCAAACTCTTTTTATGAAGCTACAGTTACCCTGATACCAAAAACACACGAAGACACACCAAGAAAGAGAATTACAGACCAATCTCACCCGTGAACATCGATGCAAAAATTCTCAATAAATTACTGGCAAACTGAATCCAAGAACACATCAAAAAAAAATCAACCATTATGATCAAGTAGGCTTCATCCCAGAGATTCAGGGCTGGTTCAACATATGGAAATCTATCAATGTCATCCATCATATAAATAAACTGAAAGAAAGAAAAAAAACATGATCATTTCATTCGATGCTGAAAAAGCATTTGACAAAATTCAACACCCCTTTATGATAAAGGTCTTGGAGAGATTAGGGATACAAGGATCATATCTAAGTATAATAAAAGCAATATATAGCAAGCCGACAGCTAACATCAAATTAAACGGAGAGAAGCTCAAAGCGATTCCACTAAAATCAGGAACAAGTCAAGGCTGTCCACTGTTGCCATACCTCTTTAATATAGTACTTGAAGTCCTAGCAATAGGTATAAGACAAAATAAGGAGCATGGGGATTCAAATTGGAAAGGAAAAAGCTAAACTTTCGTTATTAGCAGATGATATGATAGTGTACATAAGTGACCCCAAAAACTCTACCAAAGAACTTCTACAGCTGATAAATACCTTCAGTGAAGTGGCAGGATACAAAATCAACTCAAAAAAATCAGTAGCCCTCCTATACA
Organism: Ondatra zibethicus; assembly: GCA_004026605.1. NCBI lineage: Eukaryota > Metazoa > Chordata > Mammalia > Rodentia > Cricetidae > Ondatra > Ondatra zibethicus. Next base: position 17,416 of record PVIU01009764.1, on the reverse strand, counting down.
CAAAGGATAAAGAAACAGAGAGGGAAATCAGAGAAACATCACCTTTCACAATAGCCACAGATAGCATAAAGTATCTTGGGGTAACACTAACCAAGGAAGTAAAAGATCTATTTGACAAGAACTTTAAGACCTTGAAGAATGAAATTGAAGAGGATACCAGAAAATGGAAGGATCTCCCATGATCCTGCATTGGTAGGATCAATATAGTAAAAATGGCAATTCTACCAAAGGCAATCTATAGATTCAATGCAATCCCCATCAAAATCCCAACAAAATTCTTCACAGACCTTGAGAGAACAATCACTAAGTTTACGTGGAAAAACAAAAAGCCCAGGATAGCCAAAACAATCCTGAACAATAAAGGCATTACCATCCCTGACTTCAAACTCTGTTACAGAGCTACAGTCATGAAAACAGCTTGGTATTGGCATAAAAACAGAGCTGTTGATCAATGGAATTGAATTGAAGACCTGGATATTAATCCACAAACCTAGGAACACCTCATATTTGACAAAGAAGCTAAAAGAATACAATGGAATTGTGAATTTATCTTTAACAAATGGTGCTGGCATAACTGGATGTCAACCTATAGGAGAATGAAAATAGATCCTTATCTATCTCCATGCACAAAACTCAAACCAAATGGATTAAAGACCTCAATATAAATCCGACCAAACTGAACCGGATAGAAGAGAAAGTGGGAAGTAGCCTGCAATACATGGGCACCGGAGACCACTTCCTATGTAAAACCCCAGAGCAACAATGAACAAATGGTACCTGCTGAAACAGAGAAGCTTCTGTAAAGCAAAGGACACTGTCATTAAGACAAAAATGCATCCTACTGAATGGGAGAAGATCTTCACTAACCACACATTGGACAAAGGTCTGATCTCCAAAATATACAAAGAACTTAAGAATCTAGACATTAAAACTCTAAATTACCCAATTAAAATTGGGGTAATGATCTGAACAGAGAATTCTCAACAGGAGAAGTTCGAATGGCCAAAAGATACTTAAGGTCATGTTCAACTTCCTTAGCGATCAGGGAAATGCAAATCAAAACAACTTTGAGATACCATCTTACACCTGTCAGAATGGCCAAAATCAAAAACACCAATGATAGCCTATGCTGGAGAGGATGTGGAGTAAGGGGAACATTCATCTATTGCTGGTGGGAATGCAAACTTGTGCAACCACTTTGGAAATCAGTGTGGCGGTTTCTCAGGAAACTGGGAATTAACCTACCTCAGGATCCAGCAATACCACTCTTGGGAATATACCCAAGAGATGCCCAATCATACTACAAAAGCATTTGTGCAACTATGTTCATAGCAGCATTATTTGTAATAGCTAGAACGTGGAAACAACCGAGGTGCCCCTCAATGGAAGAATGGATCAAGAAAGTGTGGAATATATACACATTAGAATACTACTCAGCGTTAAAAAACAATGACATTCTTAAATTTGCATGCAAATTGATGGAAATAGAAAACACTATCCTTAGTGAGATATCCCAAACCCAAAAAGAATATTATGGTATGTACTCACTCATTAGTGGACCCTAGCCATAAACAAAGAACATTAAGCTTATAGCTCACAAGCCTAGAGAAGCCAAATAACAAGGTGAACCCAAAGAAAAACATATGTAGATCCTCCTGGAAATTGGAAGCAAACAAGATCACCAGGCAAAAGGTGGAAGCACAGGAATGGGGATAGGGGTGTAGGTTGTGGTGGGGGCTGGTGAAAGGGATTGAGGGTGGGAGAAGGGCGAAGGGATGGACTGGGGAGAGCTTGGGGGAGTGAGAGGGTGGAGATGGAGAAAGTGTGGATATTAGAGAAGGGAATAAGATATCTGCATTAAGGGAGTCATTTTAGGATTGGCAAGAGTCTTGGCTCTAGAGGGGATCACAGGTGCCCATGTTGATGTCCCCAGCTAGGTACTTGGGCAGCAGAGGAGAAGGTGCCTGATCTAGCCTTGTCCCATAGTCACATTGATGAATATCTTGATCATCACCATAGAAATTTTGTCTGATGGATGGAGATAGAGACAGAGACCCACATTCACATCAGAGCAATGGACTGAGCTCCCAAGGTCCAGTCGAAGAGCAGAAGGTGGGAGAAGATGAGCAAGGAAATTGGGACGGGGAGAGGCTGGTCCACCACACGTGACAGTGTGCCTGATCTAATGGGAGCTCACCAATTACAGCTGGACCAGGACTGAATGAGCATATGATCATACCGGAAGCTCTGAAGGTGGCTGTCAATGGGGGCTGACTGAGAAGCCAATAATAATGGCACTGGGACCTATCTCTTCTGCATGTATTAGCTTTTTGGGAATCTAGTCTATGTGGATGCACACCTTCCTAGGCCTTGATGGAGGGGGGAGGGCCTTGGGCTTCCCACAGGGCAGGGTACCCTGCCCCATCTTAAGGAAGCAGGGGGATGGAGGTGGGTTAGTGTGGGAGCGGGAGGGGACTGGGAGAAGGGGAGGAAGTGTAAATTTTTTTGAATGAAAAATAAAGGAATATTAAAAAAAAACAAAGAAAAAACAAAAAAAATTACCTTACCAATAGTAAAGACCTAGTGTGTATGTGTGTGTGTGTGTGTGTGTGTGTGTGTGTGTGTGTTTTCAAGGAGAGGAGAGGAGATTTTTGTGTTTTTTCTTTTTCTTTCTTTCTTTTTTTGATCATGGCTACAGTACCATAAATGGTACCTTGGAGCAATCTTCAAATCCAATCAAGATGATATAATATAAATTTTGATTTTGACTTTTCTAGACCAGCTCCAGCCTGCATGTGCATAAAAATACTGGATTTTAAGTTTTTCACAACATGTCAAACTATAATACAGAGCTGAAAGTTCAGGAGATTTTTGTTGTTGTTGTTGTTGTTATTGGTTCTGCATACTAGGTCAGCTATTGGGAAGGACTAAGCTTTAGTTAGCACTGACTTTAAGAGCAATTCCTCTAGAGTTCTTTGGTTTGTATAAACATAGGAAAAACTTAATATAGCTATAAACTATAAGTATGTATTTTGAAATTCTGAGTAATTGTGACAGTTTTCAGACTGAAGTTCTTTTTTTCCATTTTGTTTGCTCCTCCTCCTCTCCTTATATTCCAAAACATTTTGCTTGATTCTATCATCCCATATCACAAATTTTTGTTTTTTAAAAATTAATAGTTTTACTACGTGAGATTATAACATGATTGTATTTTTTTACTTTCATTCTCTTTTCTCCAAATCCTGCTACATGATCCTAATATTTCTGAAGTTGAATTCATGGCCCTCTTTTAATTAACCATTGTTCCTGCTCAGTCTGTATAGTGCTACTCGTGTGTATATTTTCAGGCCTAACCCTTTCTGCATTGACAACCAATTGGTGTGCTCTTCCCTGAGGAAGACTATTTCTCTTGTTCTCTGTATTTTCAGTTGTATGTTGTTCTTTCTGTGGGGTTGACACCTCTTTGACTTTCCCTTTCCTAGTTTGGCCTATCTATTGGTGTTGTCCCTGTTCACCTCATGTTTAGGAAGATAGAACTTTTAAAAAATCTTTTTATTTATTATATGTAATATTTTCCACTGATTTTTTTCTATGTAGATTTTTTCCTCTTCTACTTGGCACAGGCAAAGGTAATTCCACCACTAACATTATGGGTATTCTGGACTAAGTGTAGCAAACTCTAGCAAGTTACTGACAGCCAGGATTAGTTGACACACAGGTGTGAAGTTAAATGACTTAAACTAATACTAGGAATTATGAGCAGGTTTTTATTTTGTGTCTTTGCTTTTTAACATAGACATCAACGAGACACCATAATATCCTAGATGCCACCAACAGGTATTTGCGGAGGAGAGCATTAGCTAAATTTAAAATAACACACAACCATTATCAAATTAAAAGTACCACAGATGAGTCTAGTCAGAATGCCATGACGTTCAGACTTATTGGTCTGGCAGAAACATTTCCTTATCATTTATTTGGTTTGAGTTTAGTTTCTATAAATGTTTAAAGATCTATTCAAATGAATACAACAAGTCAATGGAAGACTTTTTTTTTTTTTTTTTTAGTTTTTCGAGACAGGGTTTCTCTGTAGCTTTGGAGCCTGTCCTGGAACCAGCTCTTATAGCCCAGGCTGGCCTCGAACTCACAGAGATCCGTCTGCCTCTGCCTCCTGAGTGCTGGGATTAAAGGCATGCACCACTGCTGCCTAGACTATTCTTTTTATATAAAATTCTTTTCATATATAAATATCTCTACTTACTTTCAGAGTTTGTCTATTAATACTTGTTTGGGAATATTTATGGAAGTTTTCATACACAGTTATTTTATTTTTTAAATTTTTTAATTTTTTAAATTTTTTATATTGATTTATTGAGCTATGCATTTTTCTTTGCTACCTCTCTTCCTCTCCCCTCCCCTTCTACCCTCTCTCATGGTCCTTATGCTCCCAATTTACTCAGGAGATCTTGTCTTTTTCTACTTCCCATGTAGATTAGATCCATGTATGTCTCTTTTAGGGTCTTCATTGTTGTCTAGGTTCTCTGGGCTTATAAATTGTAGTCTGGTTTTCTTTGCTTTATGTCTAAAAGCCACTTATGAGTGAGTACATATGACATCTTGAAATTTGCAGGCAAATGAGTGAACCTAAAAAACATAATATTGAGTGAGGTAACACAGACTGAGAAAGACAAATATAATATGTCCTCACTCACATTTATTTTAAAAAGCTAAATTCATCTTCAGTTTCATCCATCAACAAAATGCATCACTTTGTGTTTGTATAACATCTCTTGTCTATCATCACCAAAGTTCATCAATTAGGATTTTTCTCTTTCCTTCCCTTATCCACAATTTCTGATTATCAACTATCTTATATGTAACTATTAACAGGTAGTTACAACCCATTCCCAGCTGTCACATGTCTCACATGTCTACACTTATGACTGTCAGGATTGTCATCTAAAATGCTAACAATATTATCCCAAAGACTTAAGATTTATCATGTCCTCATTTATAAATACACAAAAAGAATTGCACTGTCTTGACATTAGAGAACTTCAACTCTGGCATCTACAGTTTCTACTTTGTATTTTTTTTCCATATAATATCCTGATTCCAGATACTTTAAAATTTATACACTCCTGTACCAGGCTTTTATTTTTTTTTTGAGCCACCCACTCTCTACCAAATCATGATACAGAGACTTATTATTAGTTTTGAATGCTAGGCCTAGCTAGCCTGTTCTTTTAACTTAAGTTAGCCTGTTTCTCTACCTTTTGCCTCAGGAGTTATGACCTTTCATATTTTTGTACATTTTATTTTCACTTCTTCTCTATGTCTGACTGGAGTTTGCCTGACATCTTGTCCCATTTGTGTCCCTCATTCCTTCCTCCTTCTCTCTTTCTTCTTTCCTAGAGCCTAGATTTCTCCTCTTATTAATTCCCCCTGCTCTCTAGCCCATTTAACCATTCTCTGCCTAGATATTGACCATTCCACTCTTTACTAGACCAATCTAGTGGCTTAGACAGGGAAAGGGTCACAGAAGCAACATATCTTTACATAATTAAACAAATAGAGCATAAAAAATTAACACACCTTTACACAATTAAAGTAAAATTCTATAGCATGAATATAATGCATTTTACATAGTTAAAATATTATTGTACAACACATTCCTTGAATCTGTTAGATTCTTTTGGGATACGGTTTTGCTATATCTAAAAAATGCAATTCCACTTCCCAATGCCACTCTTCCCATGAAGCTATTAAATGACTATACTTTAGTAATATCCATTTCCAGTTTCTTTTATCAATTTGTATATGTCAAAATTGTAGCATTTGACATTCAATGTGATTTATTTTAACCTTTTCTTTTTTACTAACTGTGAGAATATTGAGTCAGTGAGTACATCCTCCACACATAGTCTCTATCTACCAATTCACTGATATAATAATGTGCTTACTGGTCATTGAGTAGCTTAATAGTTACCATTTTTTATTATAAAAATCTGAAAAAGGAACTTTTTTCTAAATAATAGATATTTACAGTTTTAAATTTAGCTATATTGTAAAAAATATTATCTTTTCCACTCACTAGAAAATGTATTTAGTGCTTTTTCATTCTATCTTGCCTCACCCAAGTCTTGCGGAAGGATAGTTCTCTCATATGATTTATGAGGCCACCTTTATCTCATGCTTCCTCCAAAAAAGTGGAAATTTTAGCGTTTTTGATCTGATTGTTTTGATTGCCTATCATTACAGGAAAAATGACCCTGTCAATCCCATAGACATGACACAGAATATATTAATAATTATGTTTTTTATTTGGCATTTTTTCACATTTCACAGGTTAGTGCTATGCTATTTATTCTAGGGACTCTATCCACCACTATGTCATATAGGCTTATGGAAAATATTATATTATTATTTATAAGATGTTTTGATAGTTGTTATAAATTTGAAATTAACTAATATTTTAAAATAATTCACAAGTTTTAATAATATAAACAAATAGAGACGAAAAATTCTGAACACCGAATTTCTTGATATTTTATGAGAACCATGACAAGACTCTTTAGTAGATATATGATATCATATATTCTATTCATTATTTCTTGCATACTTTACTCTTTCCCCATATAATACCAGAATTAATCTATAAATCTGTGCTTTATGATTTTAAGCTTTCTTTACATAACTCTTCTCTCAGTTTGGTACCAATGTCAAATAAAATAAAGTTTACTTAACATGTGTAATATTTTACTGTGACAGTTAATGTGGTAGGAAAAATAGCTCTCAACAACTAACTGTTAGGTAGTTCATGCAGAATGGATGCATTGTTCAAAGGAATTATTTAAATCATGAGTTGACATGAAGTTCCACCATGTCAGTCAAACTGGTACTCTTTAAAACTTTTCAGTAAGGAGAGGGAAACTGATGACCAGAGAAACTCAGAAAATAATTAACTCCTTTTTGTGATTAGAATGTGGAACATTTCTGATAGGTCCATATGTTTGAATACTTGATCATTGGCTAGATACCTTGTTTTATTATTTAGATTTTATTTTTTAGTTTAAATAAGATTTCTTTTTTATTTATTTTACATACCAACCAGTTCCCCTCCATCGTCTCTCCCCATCCCCTCCCCATCAACCTCTCCCTATCCACTCCTCCTCCATCTCCATTCAGAAAGAGACAGGCCTCCCATAGGCTTGTGCAAAGGAGCGCACATCAAGTCAAGTCAGGGCCAAGCTCCTCCCCATATGGTCAAGGCAGGACCAGGTAATCCAGCAAAAGCCAGCTAAGCACCAGAGAGAGGTCCTGCTATCACTGGTAAAAGCCTTAATAAGAGATCATCTACGGGATTGTCACAAACATGCAGAGGGCCTACATGGGTCCCATTCTTGCTCTCTAACAGTTGTTTCAGCATCCATGAGCTTCCATGATATCAGGTCAATTGCCTTTTTAGAGTCCCCCATCATGATCCCCTTGGCTGACACACTCCCTTCTCCCTTTCTTCCGCAAGACTCTCATAACTCAGTGGAGTGCTTGTCTTTGGATTTCTGCCTCTGCTTCCATCAGTTACTGGATAGAGTATCTCGGATGGCAATTAGAGAAGTCACCAATTTGCTTACAGAAGATGGCCAGTTCAGGCACCCTCTCCATCATTGCTAGGAGTGTTAGATGGGGTCATCCTTGTGGGTTTCTGGGGGTTTCCCTGGCACCAGGTTTCTCCCTAACTCAAATACCCCCAATAAAAACATCTCTTATTAATCTCCCCCTCCATCCTTCCTCCAACAAGCCTCCTGCACTGGCCCGCTTAACCTGCTCCCTATAATTCCCATCTACTCCAATCCTGGACCAAGTTTACTCAGGGGATTTTTTCTACTCCCCCTTCCCAGGGAAATCCATGCAACCCTTTTTGATTCTCCTTGTTATGTAGTCTCTCTGGGGCTGTGGACTGTAGAAGAAGGAGCCTAGCTGGAAGAATAGTTAATTGTGGTGGCCCTTGAGATTGTTTAAACTAGTCCCACTTTCTGTCTAAATGCAGATGCATTGGGAGCAAAGGCCTCATCAGCAGACTTTTTCATTTCCCCGCAATGATGGACTCTATTTCCTTCTCAAGTGTGAAATGAAACAAACACTTTTTCTGTACTTTGTTTCTACAAATATTTTGTTGTAGCAATAAGAAAATAATAACTACACTGTTCCTTTGAAAACATTCATCTTATATTCCCCCAATACTTATTTGAATATTTCTGAAATTCCTTATCTATGATAATATTTTCATTTTATAAATCTTGTTTCTATAACATTATCTACAGTACATATTGAAAATTTATTTGTCTTTAGTTAGTTCAAACAATTTTCTAAAACTTCAGTATTCAAACTTTATTCAGTTTTACAGTGTTTAGGTAAAGTCCTGAGTTATTCCTGGGATTGCATTTTTCCTGAAATCCATTTAGCTAAACAAAGAAAAATGACAACAAATGTTGATGAGGCAGTTTGTCACAGTGCATCTGTGTTCAGGAGGTAAAGAGCTGGCAAGTGGAAACCGTTCATAAAACTGCAAGACCAATCACAGTTAACTATTCTTCAGCATAGACTTCATCAACTAAAGATTTCCTTTTCTTTCTTTCTTTTTTTTTTTTTTTTTTGGCTTATAGAGTTTTTCATTTCTAGCACAATTTCTGCCGGTTTCTTTTTTATTCCTTTAATTAAAAATAGACTCTTTTCTCAGACAATATATGCTGATTACAGTTTTCTCTCCCTCGACTTCTCCTATTTCCTCCCCACCACTCCTCCCCTATGGGCCCACTCCTTTTCTGTCTCTCATAAGAAAAAAAAAACAGGCTTTCAAAGGATAACAATAAAACATGACAAAAAAATATAATAAGATGAAACAAAAACCATCACATTAAAGCTGGTCAAGGCAAACCAAGAGAAGTAAAAGAACTTCAAGAGCAGGAGGACTCACATAAATAAACTGAAAGAAAAAAAAAAAACCATAAGATCATTTAACATAGATGCTGAAAAAGTATTTGACAAAATCCAACACCCTTTCATGATAAAGGTCTTGTAGAGATCAGGATACAAGGATCATATCGAAATACAATAAAAGCAATATGCAGCAAGCCGATAAATAACATCAAATTAAATGGAGAGAAACTCAAAGCGATTCCACTAAAATCAGGAACAATACAAGGCTGTTCACTCTCTTCATATATTTTCAACATACTTCTTGAAGTTGTATTATTTATCTTAATATTCTGACAGGGTTAATATGGAATCACAAAATTGTTTGATTCATATTTCCCTGATATCTGAGGATATTAAGCATTTATTTAAGTGTTCCTAGCCATTTAAGTTTCCTCTATCGAGAAATGCCCATTAGAATTGTGTCCTGTTTTCAGATTGCTATGTTCTGATTTTATAAAAACCTAGTCTCTTGAGTTCTTTATATATTTCAGATACCAGTCCTCTATAGGTTCTATTGTTGGTTAAAAACAAAGTTCTCATTCTGTAGACTGCTGCTTTGTTCTAGTGACAGTGTCTTTTTCCTTTCAGAAGCTTTTCAGTTTTATGAGATCCCATTTATTAATTGTTGATCGTAGTGCCTGCATTATTATTCCTTTCAGGAAGTTCTTCCCCTTCACAACATGGTCAAGGCTACTCCCCGTTTCCTTTTTATCAGGTTTAGTGTACGTGATTTTTTTTATTGCAGTTTTTCACCTACTTGGAGTTAACTTTTGTGCAGGGTGTTAAGTATGGAACTACTTGCATTCTTTTATAGGCATACCTCAAATTTGACAAGCACCATTTGTTGAAGATGGTGTCTTTTTTCCAGTGTGTACTTATGGGTTCTTTATAAAATGGACAAATCCATTGGAGTGTGGATTTATCTGGGTCTTCAATTTGATTACATTGATCACGGCATCTGTTTTTGTGCCAATACCTTGTGTTTTTTATTACTATGTCTCTATTTTACAGCTTGAAATTGGGAATGGTGAGGCTTTCAGCAATTCTTTTCTTGTTGAGGATTGTTTTAGCAATTATAACTTCTTTTCCTTATATAGTTACTAATTATCCTTTTAAGGTCTGTGAAGAATTATGTTGGTATATTGATGCAGAATGCATTGAATAGATTGCTTTCAGTAGGGTGGTTCTTTTTACTGAGCTTGGGAAATTTTTCCACATTCTAATATCTTTCAGGATTTCTTTCTTCAAAGACTTGATGTTTTTGAATGACACAACTCTTTCATTTGTTTGGTTATAGTTACTGTAAGATATTTTATATTATTTCAGGCTACTGGAAAAGGCATTGTTTTCTGATTTCCTCTCATAAAATTTGTTATTTGTTTCTGATTTTAGAAAAATTGTGAAATTCCTCCTCTACCTTCTCTCCCTGCCTGGAATTCCTGTCTTCCCTCCCCCTCACAATAACCCATTCATCATTTTGTTAGACCAATCAAGTACCTTAGGCAGACAAGGTAAAACAGTAACACATCTTTACATAATTAAACAAATGCAATATATTTACATATTTAAACAAATATTCTGCAAAACAAACAAAAACAACACATTTTTGCATAGTTAAACAAATATTGCACAATAATTAATTATTTCTATTTTTGTTGTTGTTTCTGTTTTATTGATTTCAGGCCTGTGTTTAAATATTTCTTACTCTTTACTCATCTTGGATGCCATTAATTATTTTCCAGAGCTTTTAGGTGTGATGTTAAGTTCCTAGTTTAAGTTCTCCCCATTTTCTTTCTTTCTTTCTTTTTTTCTTTCTCTCTTTCTTTCTTTTTTCTTTCTTTCTTCCTTTTTATGTCTTTTATGTTTGCACTTAGTGCTATGAATTTGCAGCTTACAACTGCTTTCATTGTGTCCTATGATATTTTTTATGCTGTGCATTCATTTTAATTGAATTCTAGAACATTTATAATTTCTGTTTTGATGCATTTTGCATTCAGTAGTGAGTTTTTCAGTTTCTAAGAGTTTGATATTTTTATGGATTTGTTGATATCAGCTTTAATGTGGTCCTCTGATAAGATGAAGAAAGTTATTTCAATTTTCTTTTTTTTGTGTGTTCAAGTATATGGTCAATTTTGGAGAAACTTTCATGAGGTCCAGAAAAGAGGGTATAATCATTTGTATTTGGTTGAAGAGGTCCATTTTGTTTATAACATCTGTTAGCTTCAGTAATTTTGTTGTGTTGTTGAGGTGGTCTGTGACTGTCGGGTGCTGAAGTCTCCCGCTCTCAGTGTATGAGGGTCAATATGTGATTTAATCAGTTGTAGTGTTTCTTTTACATGCCTGAGTGAACTTTTGTTTGTGGCATAGATATTAAGAATTAAATGTCATCTAGGTGGATTTTTTTCTTTGTTGAGTATGAATTGTCCTTCCCTATCTCTTTTGATTGCTTTTGGTTTGGAATCTATTTTGTTGATGTTAAAATGGCTATATCAACTTGTTTCTCAAGTTCATTTGCTTCAAATATCTTTTTCTAAACATTTACTCTGAGGTAATATCTATTATTAATGTTGAGGTATGTTTCTTGGATACTGTACATCTGTTCTGTTAATCTGTGACTTTTTATTAGGGAAGTGAGACCATAGATACTGAGATAAATCAATGACCAATAATTGTTGATTCCTGTTTTTTTGTTGTTGTTCTGGTGGTGTGTATGTGTGAGTATATGTGAGTGTGCAAGTGTGTTACCTTTCTTTTGATTTTTTGGTCTGAGGTTATTTAAACATAAGTGCAATTGTGTCACCCATCTTTTGAATTTACCTGACTAGCTAGTATACCTCCCACATGTCAAAGTTATATATATATATATATATATATATATATATATATATATATATATATATGTAAAGATCTATTCAGATTCTATCATTGCAGAACATTACATGGTTTAAAGAATGCCTTAAGCATAAAGATTTGATTATGAGAAATTCTCTGCTCAATTTTAAATGTTTTTAGATAAATATTCATATATATAGCTTATTTTTCTTTGTTTATTGTAAGCTTACTCAGCATAGAAAACATATTATATAATATACATGACTAGTAACTGTATGAGCTAAGTTTTGGGTATAATTTAGGAGCATTCATAGTCAACCCAAAAAGGTTCAGATTTGCTGAAAATGATGATCAACTTGAACCCACTATAAATATATTTATACAATTCATCTTGATTTTATTTTATGTGAGTATAAATTTGAAAATTAAAGTCAACTTTTCAGATGCTAGAAATATGACTGAGCATGTAAATCCCTTGTTACTCTTATAAAAGCAACACTAAAGTTCATATCTTAGCAACCACATAGTAGCTTAACACTCATCCATAACTCTAGTTTCTAGAGACCTAATTTTCCTTTTTTGTCCCTATGGGAACGAGGCACACAAGTAGTGCACATACATATATGTAAGAAAACATTCATATATAATAAATAAATGTAAACAAATGATTGTAAACATTAACTTTCCACTGGGAATTTTTATTTTCTTCTGTCTAGTACAGATGAAGTTGGCTATACGTGGCTATGAAACTAAGAATGATTTTGGAGTTCTGATCATTCTCCTTGTACTTAAATGCCGGGCTCACCCACACGAAATTCTCCATTTGTCTAGCATCCTTTCTTTAAATACACCATAGCCTGTGTGAGAATATATTTAAGATACTTTTAATTTTCAAATAATATAATAAATTTAAAACTACTAAAGTTTAGACTAACCAATTATTCTGACTTATTTATCAGGAGCTTTTCCTCCTTACAATTTCTGAATCCTCTGGCAAATGAAGATAATGGCAAAGAGGAGTTACTCACTGGAGCATTGTATTTTAATCTCACTTTTAAATGACTTTCTTATATTAATCTAGTTTTGTGTAAGTAAAGGACACATTTTTGCTCTTCCAATTATTTTAATTATTTTTAAATCAAAATAATAATCACACTATGTCCCCTTTCCCTTTCCTCACTCCAAGCCTTCCAATGTACTGTGCTTTGTTTTCTTTCAAATTTATGGCCTCTTTATTTTCAAATTTAGATACACACACACACACACACATACACACACACAACACAAACATACCTCTAAATATATAAATAGAACCAGATTTGTTGTATAATGTCAGTTGAAGTTTGTTTTAAATATATTATCTAATTATAAAATTCTAACATTATTAATCAATAATTTTAAGAGAGTAGAATTTAAAAGTGTGAGTTTGAATTCTAAATTTACAGCAAATATATCAAATGTAAGCCACAAAAATTTATAAAATTGTCACCTATTTTTAGGTTTATAAAAATAAAGACCAAGCATAGGTAGATATTTCTAATATTTCTAATTTTATTTTCCAGTTCATCATGAAAAAGTTTGCTTCTTCTTACCAGAGGTTTCTTTATACAGCAATTTGAATAGTTTGGAAAACATTCCTTAATATTAAACCTCCTTGTAGTAATTTGTTAATATAAATTTATCTTTTAGGAGATGTCAAATATTATCAAATATCTTAGGAAGTACCAAATATAGTATATATCACTACGTTTAAAGTATTATTTAATAATAATAATTTATCTACCTATACATGCTAATATTGTTGTACAACTTCTGGGTTAAAGAAAGGTGATATATGGTCCTTTACAGTTGGAAAATTAGCCTCTATCACCTGCTAAAGTCTGTGACAACTGTAGTTTTGAGAAGATTTAATGTTTAAATAATAAGGTAAACATTGGTGCATTATCACTCTACTAACACCTTTTAGGACATTCATTAGAAAGAATGATAGTGTCTTTCTGGGTCTGGGTTACTTTATTCAGTATAGTTTTTCTACATCCATCTATTTGCATGTAAATTTCAAGATGACATTTTTTCATCACTGTGTAGTACTCCATCGTATAAATGTACCACAGTTTATCCATTCATTGTTTGAGGGACATCTAGGTTGTTTCTAGGTTCTGGCTATTACAAATAATGCTGCTATGAACATAGTTGAGCACTTGTCCTTGTGGTATGATTGAGCATCCTTTGGGTATATACCCAACAGTGGTATTGCTAGGTCTTGAGGTAGATTGTTTCCTAATTCTCTGAGAAATGGAAATACTGATTTCTAAAGCAGCTGTACCAGTTTGCACTCCTACCAGCAATGGAAGAACATTCTGAATACCCCACATTTTTTCGAGCATAAGCTATCATCCGTGTTTTTTATCTTGGTCATTCTGACATGTGTAAGATGGAATCTCAAAGTTGTTTTTATTTATATTATAATATGGTCTCACTCATAAGTGAGTTCTAGATATAAAGCAAAGAAAAAACAAACTTACAGTCCACAAATCCAGGCAACCTAGATGGCTAAAAGGACCCTAAGAGAGACATGTGGATCTACATAGGAAGGAGAAAAAGACAAGATCTCCTGAGTAAACTGGGAGCATTGGTTCATGGGAGAGGGTAGAAGGAGAGGGGGAGAGAAGGAGGGGAGTGAAGAAAAATGTATAGCTCAATAAAAACAATAACATATAGAAAAAAGAACAGTATGGCATTTTAAGTAATTTAAATTGTAATCAGAAAACTCCATTCTTTCCTATTGCTGATTCTTTGTGGTTAACTCCAAATAACTTGGAGCTAGATTAAATCATATTTTTTGGAATTGGGGTTTATTTCAGCTTACAAGCTTTATTTCAACATCTAGGAAACCTAGAACAGAAACTTATAGCAGGAATTTGGAGACCAAAGCCAAAGCAGAGAACCTGGAAGAACATGCCTTACTGCTACCAGGCTGAAATTCAGTTAGCTTTCCTATACTATATTAGCTAGGCCCATTTTCTTAGAGATAGTACCACCTACAGTGAACTGAGCCTCTCTATATCAATTATCAATTAAGAAAATGGCCCATAAACATGATCATATGACAATCAAAATGAGGAAATTCCGTATGTCAGTTGGATAACTAAAGTTATGATAGAGGCCAAAATTTATCTCATTAACAAACTTGTTTTCTCACTTTCAATCCCTTCCTCCAACCACTCTCGCAAACTTCCCCCTGCCTATCTCAGTGAATGCTCTCCATTTTTTAAATTCTTATGATGTGTGTGTGTATGTGTGCTAAACCTAAGTATGTAAATACAATTATTAAGACCTTCCAAGTCTTAATAATGTTTCTTGCCTGTATATTTTTAGGAGTAACCATTTGATATTGGAAGATCAATTGATGTTTTTGAAATATATTTTCTAAATGTGTTTTTTACATTAACATTAAATGATATTTATATTTTTCAAGAATTATCTAAAACATAGGGGGATATCAAAATAATTTTAAAGGATCATAAGGAATATATGTGTTTGTGTTTTGTAGATATGCATATATTCTATAGTAATGATGTTTAAAAAATCATCAATTATATAGAAACAATTCAGGAAAATAAACAATAATATCAGAAGATTAATTTTAGTTTTATCAATTTAAATGTATGATGAGTTTCAGAAGATATATTAAGCTAACTTGTAAATTTTGAACAAATATATATATGAGAAAATATGAGTATGAATTATTTTATGCATAACTTACTTGAGATAATGTAAATCAAATGGCATTATATACTAAGGTAAACCTTTACTAATTTTGTGTATCTCATTTATTTATATGTTAATTATAAATTAGATAAATAGATATGTTGAGCATATATTAATGTGGAAGCTACCTTAATATGCTTTCAAAGTCAGAGGAAAACATATTAATTTGAAAGGAAAGATAGAATTAGTTAAAATTTAAAAGGCATAAGCACAAAATAAATAAAAAATACATTGTAAAACTTTAGATAATATATTTTAATGACTTTTATCTTGGTTTCCTGAATTTAAGGCACAAAATCCATGTGCAAACTATACATTCCTTATATGCAAAATTCATCATGAAAAGAAGATTCCTCTATTCAACTTGTGAGGTGATCATTAAAGCATTTAAATATTGTTCTCAATTGCACACATTTATACTCTAAGTTTCACTGAGGGTGTACATATACTAAATAATTTATACTATTTGCTGAAGTCATTATCCTACTACTTTTAATACCCAATCTTCTCAGATATAAGAAATTTCATGAATAAGTTACATGCCTGACATTGTCAAAATAAATGAATCATCTTAACTCAATATTTTATATGTACATAATAATTCTTGGAGATCTAAATCTTATTAAATACTGAGCCACATTTTCTTTCCATTTTATTGTTAAATGGAACTAGTGATTCTTACTTATAAGGGTTGAATTAAAGTTATAATCATTCATGTAAGATTTAAGATAGTTTCTTTATGAGTTCTATGGTTTTGGTTCACTTGCCAGGAAGAAAATAAAGTAATAGCATAAAACTTTGAAAAAAGATTTGGATTCATGAAAAAAAAACTAGTTTTGAGAAGGTCAAAAATACTTCTTTGGTTCAGTAGAAGACTGAAGTACAAACGAGGAGAAACAAATGATACCAGTCTCTTGGTTTAAGATGAGGCTCGACAGCATTTATGGTTGACATTTTCTTTAGTGTTCTGTGACTCAAAATTCTTAAAATTGTCCCTGGATATTTTCCAGTTTAGAACAATTGTGTAGAAAAGAATATTTTAGATTGTTATAACATTTATTTGTAGTGTTTCATATGAGTACACTCTATCATTTTTAGCATTACTAATTTTTGAGATATGGTCTACAAGGGACTGGATTTAAGAGTGGCAAATTGAGGCTAGCTTGATGGTTTGGTAGGGAAACACACACATAAACATACACACTAAACTTTATTTTTACTTATCTATTTCTTTCTTTATTTATTTATTTTTATTTTTTTTATTTTTCTCTGCTCCCCTCCCTGCCACTCCCCTTCCTCCCTCAACCCTCCCCCAAGGTCCCCATGCTCCCAATTTATTCAGGAGATCTTGTCTTTTTATACTTTCTACTTCCCACGTAGATTAGATCTATGTAGGTCTCTCTTAGTGTCCGAATTGTTGTCTAAGTTCTCTGGGATTGTGGTTTGTAAACTGGTTTTCTTTGCCTTATTTTTAAAAACCACCTATGAGTGAGTACATGTGATAATTGTCTTTCTGTGTCTGGGTTACCTCACTCAAAATAATGCTTTCTAGTTCCATCCATTTTCCTGCAAAATTTAGGCTGTCATTATTTTTTTCTGCTATGTAGTACTCCATTGTGTAAATGTACCACATTGTTTTTATCCATTCTTCGATTGAGGGGCATTTAGGTTGTTTCCAGTTTCTGGCTATGACAAATAAAGCTGCTATGAACATAGTTGAGCACATGTCCTTGTGGCACGATTGAGCATCTTTTGGGTATATACCCAAAAGTGCTATTACTGGGTCTTGAGGAAGGTTGTTTCCTAATTTTCTGAGAAATCGCCACACTGACAT
>PVIU01009763.1:0-74189 GCA_004026605.1 Ondatra zibethicus | reverse complement strand
TCCAACAGGGCAGGGCACCATGCCCTCTTTCAAGGAAGAAGGGGGAGGGAGGAGGGGTGGGGGGTAGTGGGAGGGGACCGGGAGAAGGGGAAGAAAGGAAAAAATTTTTTTTTTATCTTTAATTATGTTCTTGAATGGAAAAAATAAAACAAAACAATGTATGGAAAAAAAATAAGCAATGAGCCTGTACACGGTAGTATCAATTAAACCACTGACTTCAGCTAAAAAAAAAAAAAAAAGATTTGGATTCAACCTATCCACATGTGCCTCCTGTAATTTTTCTTCAACAATCAGTTTCTTTTCAATTTCAGCTGTTAATTCCCTGGGACTATTTAAGTCTTTGTCACCATCTAAGATTTTGTTTAAATGAACTATTAGATCAGGTGTTATCCCAACAGCCATTTTAAATGTAGGGCCATTAGTACCTCTAAAGGTTTTCTAGTTGCTTTGTGTTCTTGTACAGCCTGAACGGCTGGTGTCCTTTGTGTATAGTACCTTATAATATCATTCCCAGAAATATGAGTTTCTGGGACTACAGGAATATTAAGCTAGGTATTCCAGTGCTACAGCAGTAATTCATGCCCCCATAAATTTATTGCACTATTAGCCATATACAGCCTCAGCCTTCCTCTCTGTCCTTCTGGTCCTAAGCATTCAACCCAGCTCATGCTTTGTTTCACTTGAGATAGGGTCCCAATTCCTAGGGATTGAACATCTGCCTCTTGAAGAGGCCAATTTGGATGCTAAGACTCTGGAGTAATGATAGTCACATCTGCACCCATATCTATCAAACCCACATTTACAATGCCATTTAAATACACTCTTAGCTTTGGTCTTTGATCATATAGAAGTCTGCCAGAATATATGTTTCCTATTTCCTACTGGAATTTTTGATTTATCCTCCATGTTTATTCCATCATCCATAACAGTATGATCTTTACAGAAGGCTCTGGATTTTTAAATTTTCCTGGTGAGACATGTCCTCCACAGTGACAAAATGACTGGACCACTTTTGACTTTGGGACCTGTGAGAGCCCCCCCCCCCGAAGGAGTTTCTTGATGGTATCAGGTTGCCTTGTCTGTCTTTTGTTAATCTTCATTCATTGGTCCAATGCTGGCCTTTCCCATACCTTCTACATAATCCAGAAGGTAGATAACTTTTATTTTTGCCATTCCCAGAGGAGACATTATTTCTAGGAATTCATTGTCTACAATGCCTTCTCAGATGTCCTATTCTACCACAATTAAAATATTTGGAATTTTGATGTCTCCTCATTCTTTTGGAAATTGCTTCTCCTACCCAATATTCAGTATTACAGTCAAATGTCTCAGTGTTCATTGTATGCAGGATTCATTCATCCACTGGTGCTGATCTAACTTTTAAAGGCCCAAGTATCTTTTTGCATTCTAAGTTTGCATTTTCAAAAGCCAGAGATTCAATAAGTACTTGTCTAGCTTATGGGTCTGTTACTCCTATTTGTACAGCCTTAGTTAATCTTTGTAAAAAGTCATTAAATGGTTCTCTCTGTCCCTGTTTAACCCTGGTATATGATTCAATTTATTTTCCTAGTTCTTCAATCCTCTCCCAAGCATTTAAGGCTGCTTTGTGGCACAGGGACAAGATTTGTTCACCGTAAAGAGCTTGAGCCTGTGGTCAGCATCAGTGCCCTCACCAAGAATTTGATCTTGGGAAGCCTCAAAGTCCTTTTGCTTTTTCCTGTTTTTCTAAAAGTTTTGCCTCTTCTCACAAATAACATTTCCACAGTGGTTGTGGCCCATCATCCAGCACTGCTGAAACTAATTAAAGTCAGTCATGTAGGGTAGCCTTAGTGCTAGAAGCCCATGTCTTTACCATTTCCCTAACAAATGCTGGATGCAAGCCATAGATACTAGTGCTTGCTTAATTTATTTTAGATTATTCATTCCTACAGGTATCCATCTATCTTCTTTGGATCCTTTTGGGCACTTAGAACTTGATGCTTTTTCAGAGTTAATTACAGGGTAGGAAGCTAAAACCCTGGGTAAGTCATCTCTGGCAGCTACTAGCAATGTTAAATCTTGTCCTCGTACCTTCTTTCCCTGCTCATAAGCTCCAATAATTTCCTCAATCCTTTCAAATCTTTTTACTACTGTCTTTGTAAAGCCTGAATCTCCTGGCCTGTACATATTTTTAGTGATTTCATTGAGGCACCTAGCCTCTGGTCCTCATTCTGCTCATGTGATTCCAAGGTCTGAAGTTTTTCCTTTAAAGATAACATCTCATACTTGGACATTATTTGGATAGTGTGCAGATTGCCTTCTTGGGGAGATACTCTATCTGCTAATCTATCATAACTTTTTAACAGATTTTGATTGTCAAATTCAACAGTAGGAATTCTTTCAGATAATTTCTCAGTACCCTTTGACATGGATTGAATTTTGTCTGTAGAATTAATGTTATCCTTTTCAATAGTATTAATTTTTTAAAGTAACTTTTGATTTTTGATGGTATTAATCCTGTCAGCTACCTGTTCATTATTAGTCTGTAAAGACTGTATCATTTCTAAAAGTGCCACATTCTTGGCTCTGTTATCAAACCATTTTCTTAAGAATATTATATTAAGAAGAAAACTGAGTGCCAATACCCAATAAATGGATTATCACAATAACTATATAAGCCTTGCAGAATACAATGCATAGCATCAGCAAAGAGATTATGAAAATTCTGCATGGTAATATTGTCTGCAATTATTTAACTTTCAAGTTTATTGATTTTTTTATTAATCAAATAGTTACCTTTGTTATGAAATTTCAGCAAATTGTTTTAGGTGTAATAATCTTTATTGTCCAGCAGGTGTTGCATTTGTAGCCACATGGTGAAGAGCCATGACTGGTAGTGGCTTGTACAACCTATGGCAACAAAAACAGTTCTGCGCCGCTTTGGTTTTTTGCCTTGGTGCCTAGTTAAATACTGACAAATATACTTTGCTTGACAAACTAAAAGCAAATTAACTCAATTCCATACATGAAGCAAAGAGCCTAGAACTCACTAGCAGGGAGCACAAACTGAAAGCTGTGCAAGTCGCTGCGCATCAGGGAACGTGGCAGTTGGGGGGAATGTGCGCAACCCTGGGAAACTTCCAAATCATAGCACTTAGCTCCGCTGTGGTGGGGTTTTACAAAAAAAAAAAAATGCGTAGTAGGTGAAAGTAAGCCAGGAAGGAGGGGGTGGGAGTCCTTCTGAGCTATGGATCTTTCGGGTCTTTGGACCAGTACACCCAGTAGGTGTGGTGTTGTGATCCATGTGAAGGTGGGTGCTAAAAAGAAATCCCACACTAGCTCTCAGAATTGAGTACAATAAAGGGTTATTTATTTAGGCGTGACTCACAGATCACACTCCTCTGCTTGAATGGGGAACAGCAACTGAATCCAGGAGTTGGAAGAGAGAGGGAGTGCGTGCTCTACATTGGCATTTATAGCATAAGAGGCCATGCCCAAGTGGGCTAGTAACTTAAAGGCTACTGGCTGAAGGATTTCCTACAGCAGTCACTCAGATTCATTGTGCAGTTCACACAGTATCATTGTGAAGGCACAAAGAACCACCATGTGAGTGGCAATATACCATTGCGAGTGTTCACAGTCACTGTGAAGGCAGAGTTCTTTTTAAGGTCACATACAGTCCTATCAGAGCTCACAAATATAAAATCATTGTTAGGATTACACAGACTTATTGTGAGGGCATACATAGTCATTATAAGGGCGCTTATTGTGTGGCACAAAAAAGACATTGTGAAGGTTACATAATGTCATTGTGAAGTCACAGTGTCATTGAGGGGATCCACAAAGAAGTCACACCACACAGAGTGATCATTAGGGCACACAGAATCACTGTGAATGTATACAAAGTCATTTGTGGACATACAAGCCATCTCAAAGATCACAAAGTGACATTGTAGAGGTCATATATAGAGTCATTTTTATGGCATACAAACTCATTGTGAGGGTACACAAAGTAATTGAGATGGTCACACAGAGAAATTATATGGGCATGAGTGACATTGTGAGTGTCATTGTGAAAGCACCTGAAGTCACAGTGTGGCTCACAAAGATTCACTGTGAATGGTGTACAAAGTGCCATGAAAGAGTTTGTAACTGTGACAGCACATAAAGTACTGTTACAACCACAGACTCATGGTGAGGGCAACAAAGAATCATTGTGCAGGGCATACAAGGTCATTGTGAAGACCCAAGGGTCAATGTCAGGGCCCAGAAAGTAACTTGAGGTCATACAACATCATTTTGAGGGCATGCAAGTCATTATGAATGTCAAGAGAGTCATTATGAACGTCATATAGGATCATTTTGTGGGTGTATGATCACATTGTGAGAGTCACTGAGTCCATGTGAGGGTACACAATGTCATGGAAAGAGTTCTACAGTAAAGGTCACACATACTCATTGTGATTGCATTTAGAATTATGTGAGCATAGCAATAAGTCCTGTGAACTTCACAGTGAATTGTTGTGAAGGTCATACAGAGTCAATGTGAAGGAAGCCAAAGTCATTGTGAGGGCATATAGGTCAATGTTAGGTAGCCACAAAGTCCTTGTGAAGCAGCACAAACTCACTGTGTATGCACATAAGTCAATGTGAAAGTCAAACAAATACATTGTAAGGGCACACCAAGTTCATTGTGAGTGTCACACTGAGTTACTGTGATGCCACTCGTTCATTTTGTTGATAAAAAAAGTCTCATTATGAGGGCTCAGAGGTCACTGTAAGTGCATAAAACACCATTGTGAAGGTCACACAAAATCACTGTGAGCATCAGAGTCATAGTGAAGTACACACAAAGTCACTGTGAGGGCCACAAAGAATCATCTTGAAGGGCATACAAAGTGATGGTGAGGGAGCACAAAGTTATTTTGAGAGCACGAAGCCTATGTCAGGCGCCCACTAAATCACTGTGGGGCCATACAATGTCATTTCAAGGGCACATAGGTGATTATTAGGATCACAAAGAGTCATGATGAAAGCTACAACAAGTTCAGAACATATAATCTCTTTGTGAGGGTCACTCAGAATTATGCAAAGATCACAGAATCAACATGAGTGCATTCCTACCCATATGAGGTCATGCATAGTCATCATGAGAGCATAACGAATCACTGTGTGCATGACAGTCAGTCTGTGTGAACATAATACAGAATAGCTTTAGAAGTCACAGTCTTTGAGAGGGCACACAGAGTCATTGTGAGGGCATCAAAAATCCTTGTGATAGTAATTAACACAGGCATTGTGAAGGTCACATATATCATTGTGAGGACACCTAATAAGTCATTAAGAAGATCACACAAAGTCTCTGTGAGGTCCCTAGAGTCATTTCATGGATACACAACATCATAATGAGGGTCCAGATTTTGAGTGCACAATTTGTGATTGTAGAGGTCACACAAAGCCATTGTGGGCATCACAAAGAATCATTGTGAAGAACCCATAAAATCAATGTGAGACTACACAAAGTCTTTGTGGGTCACAAAAAATCATTGTGAAGGCACGGAAACTCATTAAGAGGTCACGCAATGTTGTCGTAAGGCAACAGTATTCTTTCTGAAGATCACAGAGAGTCATTGTGACAGTCACATGAAGTCACTATGAGGGCACCCAAGTCATAGTAAAGGTAGACAGTCATCGTGAGGGCATATAACGTGAATGCCGTATAGAATCCTTGGGAGGACGTGCAAAGTCGAGGTTTTGTGAGGAGACAAAGATTCAATATGAAAGCACACAAGTTATTGCACACAGCCACAGCGCAGCACACCCAGAGTCACTGTGAGGGTGCATAGAGTCATTGTGAGGGACACTCAGAGTCATTATGGCACACAAAGTCATTGTGAGGCCATGCAAAGTCATTGTGAGGGCTTGCATTCATTGTACAGGGCATACAGTCATTGTGACGGTCATACAGAGCGATTGTGAAGACACAGAGTCATTGTGATGACACACAAAGTCACAATGAGGGTCACACAGAGTCATTATTAGGGCACACTGAGTTACTGAGTGGGAATACAAATATGAGAAAGTTGTGCTGAGGCTTTGTGAGGGGACACAGAGTTCTTATGAGGACACACAAGTCACTGAAGATTATAGAGTCATTGTGAAGGTTACATGAATCATTTTGATGGTACATAAATTCATTGAGGGTCACACAGAGTTAATATGGTAGCACACATGTCATTGTGAGGGCTGTACTTTGTCACTGTAAAGCTCACACAACATCACTGTAAATGTCAGACAGTGTCATTGTGAAGGTATATAGTCTTTGTGAAGGCACTCAGTCATTTTGAAGAATACACAGCCATTGTGAAGGTCACAATTGTGAAGAACACATAGTCATTTTGAAGGTCACACATAGTCATTGTTAAGACACAGTTATTGTAGTGTGACACAAAGTCAGTGTAAGTGCACACGGAGTCATTATGAGGGTACATAATTCATTATAAGGGTACTTAGGGTCATTGTAAGGGTACACAGTATCATTTTGAAGGTCACACATAGTCATTGTGAAGACACACAGGGTTATTACAAGGGCACACAAGTTATTGTGAGGGCACAATGAGTCATTGTAAGGGTCAACAAGTCATTGTGAGGGCATACAGTCATTGTGATGGTATACAAAGTCATTTTGAAGGGCACAAAATCATTGTGGGTATAACACACAGTCATCCGAGGATATACAGAGTTATGTATTCACACAAAGTCATTCTAAGGACATACAGCCATTATGTCACACAGTGTCATTGTAAGAATACAAAACATTATCTTGAGGGTACACACAAAGTCATTGTGAGGTGCACATAGTCATTGTGCTGCAGAACATCATTGTGAGGATACAAAGTTATTGTGAGGACACACACATTCACTATGAGTGTCACACAGAGTTACTGCGAATGTCACATGAAGTCATAGTAAGTGTCCCCAAATTCCAACTCCTTCAGTTAGAACCTTGCCTACCTCACCATTTATGCCTATTTGAAATCCTGATTGTTGGTCTGGCCATGTTTTGCACGGTGTCAACTTCTGGGGGATGTTCAAATTACCTTGCAATGCATGCTACCAAAACTTTAGCACACACACATGTTTTATAATACAAGAATAAAATAACTTCAAAAAAAAAAACCTTGCAGCTCCCCCCCGCCCCAGAGGTCAGTGGGTTTGATCTGCCAGAGACCAGATGGGCAGATTGTGCACACAGCAGCACTGACCCCTGGGTGCCTTTCCCCTCCCTTGCCCTACTTTGCTTCTTTTTAAATCTCTTCTTTACCCTCAGTCAGGCTCTTAGGTCATTTCTAGATTTTGAAATAGGAGCTTACATTTCTGGAATTTATTTTATAGTGGCAGCATGCATTGCTAGCAGGTGTCTCTAGAAGGAAGTGGCACAATGGGGATAGGACAATTGGGTTTCTCCAAAACACCCAAACCTGCAGTCCACCTAGGCTTTTTCAACATGGTGGAGACTGGCTTGGCTTCTGGGAAAACCACAAATTCATCAGCTCGCTGAGAAAGAGAGCTCAGAGATGATGAAGTTCTCACAGGAGAGCTGGCATACTCTAAGAGAGTAACAGCTGCTTGCTTTCATTGCCACCACGGTGAAGGGTTCTGCAGCTCAGTTTGTCCCATTTTTGCTGGAGAGGATACTGTCTGAGGTTTTATAAGTTAATTTGTAACTCAGTTGTAATCCAGTGAGGTTTGTGAGTAAAGTTCAAGTTGATCACATCAATCATCTAGAAACTCAATATAGTGTTCTAGGAATTTCCAGAATCTTCTACTGTACATGCCAGATTTCAGTATGTTCTGGCACGTGGCCTTATATAGTTCACTTCATTAGGTCATATCTCTACCACAGGAGGGTCCCAGAGCTTCTCTTGCAAGACTTGAGCGGGCTGGAAAGCAGCAGTTTCATGACCCCCTGTTGGTATCATATTCCTTGAGATTGATGACTGCTTTCAAACTAGCCTTGCTAAAATGCTTGAATTTTTAAAACTTTTCAACAGCAACCCTTCCTCTGCACCTTGGGTGGTCCCCTGAAGTAGGTTTCAGTGACTAGTCAATGAAGACTGGGCTCTCAGCTGCCCCATTTCATTCCCAGTGCTATTGTCTTTGTTTTCTTATTTGGTTTTTAAATCTGTTGTTGTTGTTTTGAGATGTGATGTCTCATTATGGTTGGGGGACAGCCTTCCTCCTGTAGCGGTCCTCCTGCCTCTACCTTCCAAGCATAGTACAGATATGTGCCACATACCCAGCTTGATCTATTTAGGGATAATTTAGCTAGCACAGACCTACCAGAACTTTCCTTACCTGGGAGATTATTGAAGTCAATGGAAGATCTATAGAGCACCCAATAATGTTTATGTATTTTATTTATCCTTAATATTTATTATCATATGCATGTGTGTTCATGATGTATGTGTAGTGTGAGAGCTTGTACCAAGGTTTATGTATAGAGTTCAGAGGAGATCTTTGTGGAGTATGTTTTCTACTTAAACCTTTATGTGGGTTCTGGGAATTAAACTTAGACTGTCAAGCTTGCACTGCAAGCACCATTACCCACTGAATCATCTTTCATGACTTCTTGGCTATGATAAAACATCTATGACCACAGCAACTTATAAAAAAATACTTTTATCTGAATTTTGATTTAAGAAGGTTGGAGTCCATGATGGTGGAGCAAAGGAATAGCCAAAAGCTCACATCTTGCTCCCCACCACAAGGCAGAGAGAAAGACAGAGAGAGCAGAGACAAAGACAGAGACAGGGGAATGGCATGAGTTCTTCTGAAATCTCAAAGTCCATTTTGGCAATACACCTCCTCAAACAAGTTCACACCTCCTAATCCTTCCCAAACAATTTCACTGAGGATCAAGCTTTTAAACATATGAGCATATGGGGTTCTTTTCATTCAAGTTACCACATTCCATTCCCTGCCCCCCTCTCCAGGCTCATGGCCATGTCATAAGGCAAAATGCATTCAGTCAAACTTCAAAATTCCCACACTTTCGTGGTCTCAACATTCTTTCAAGTCCAAAGTCTCTTCTGGGATAAATAGCACCTCTTACCTGTAACACCCTGGGAAATCAAAATGACATACTTCCAGTGTACAATGCACAGAATACACATTGCCATTCAGAAAGGGAGAAAAGAGACACAGTGAGGAAATATTGGATGAAAGTAAGACTGAAATCAACAGGACAAAACTCCGATCCTGTAGCTCTGGGTCTGATATCAAATAGCTTACATGGCTGTGCCTTTCCAGCTCTGCTGACTGCAGCACACTTTTCTGCCTTGGCCTGGTCCCACTCCCTGTAAGCAGCTCTCCATGGTAGACATCCCATGGCTCTGGCACCTCTAATGTCTTGGGGTCTCCAATGCAAGCCAGCTAGCACTTACACAGCTCCGTGCAATGGCTTCTCAGGGCCCCCATGCAGGGACTCCTCTGCCACACTCCTGGCCTCAGTGCCTCTCCTTAACTGCAAAGGATGATCCCTCAAACGTTTTACTAGTGTATCCTTCATGATTCTAAAGCTGGTACCACATGGATGATATTGCCAAGGTGGCACCCTTGGGCCGCATTCATATTCCATTTCTGATCAGACTTCTCTTGAACTGTATACTCTGTGTTGTATCTATTTTGCTCCACTTGCTCTTTTTCATTGGAGACAGTGCAGGTCTGTGTGGATCACTCCAACCCAAAGAGTGACTACCAAAAACCACACAATAGAGTCAATTTGCTATCTTGAGATCTCCCCTACCAGGGAAATTAGTCCACTACTGGTCAGTTTTGCCTCAGGCAAATTCTTAGAACAAAGGCAAAAGGCAGCCACATTATTTGCCAAAATCACAAGAATGGTCTCTAGCCCAGTTGTTAATACTTTCTCCTTCTGAAACCTCTACAACCCTCATAGCTCTCAGCACTACTATCCTCCAAGCTCCTGTTAGGATGGCCCAGTAGGGCTCTGCTTGCAGTATCACAACTGCTTTCCTAGTCCAACGTTTTAAAGTCTTCCACATTGCTCTAAAAAAAAAAAATTACAAGGTCAGTTCAATCATAGCAACAGTCTACTCCCTGGTACCAACTTTTGTCTTAAGTTACATTTCTATTGCTCTGAAGAGAGACCATAACCAAGGTACTTTATAAAATAAATTGTTTAACTTGGTTTATGGTTTCAGAGAGCTAGAGTCTGTGATAGCAAAGCAAAGGAATAGCTGAGAACTTACATCTTGATCCATAACCATGAGGCAGACGGAGCACACTGGGAATGGCATGAGTCTTAGGAAGCTTCAAATCCTACCCACAGGAACACCACTCCTCCAACAAGCCCACACCTTCTAAGCCTTCCCAATCAGTTCCACTGTCTGGGGACCAAGTATTCAAATATATGAGCCTGTGAGGGCCATTCTCGTTGAACCACCACAGCCCCACTAGTGATCCTTTAATAGTGGGTTGGGGAGGCAGGCTGCCCATGGCCAAGCACATTAACACCTCCCAAGAACACACAAAACTGGGGCCATTTCCATTGAAGCCCTGAATTCAAATCTAATCCCCCTCAGGAAACTCACTCTGATAAAAGGCTACAGATTGGGCCAGGCCTGAAGTCACTCAATCACTATCTGTTTTTTGGTGGTACAGCATACTTATTTGTTCCTGGGGTGGTAAGCTAGGTCTAGTGTGCCAATCTCCTTCTGCTGCTGCTGATCAAGATGTTGAACTCTTAGCTCCTTCTCCAGCACTGTGTCTGCCTGCATGCTGCCATGTTTTCCACCATGATGATAATGGACTAAACCTCTGAAACTGTGAGTTATCCCCAATTAAATGTTTTCCTTTATAAGAGTTGTCATGGACATATTGTCTCTTCACAGCCATAGAAACCCTAAGATAGAAGTTGGTATCAGGAGTGGGGTATTGTTGTGATATGTCTCACCATGCTTTTGTTTGGAAGAATATGGATTTCGGGACTTTGGATTAGAAAAGCAGTTGAAAACTTTAAGCAGATTTTAATGGGCTATAATAGTAGGAGTATGGAAGACAAGAGTGCCAAGGGTGATTTGAACTATGGGAGCCTGGCTCAAGGTGTTTCAGAGAAGAATATTAGTATGTGGCCTACAGACCATTAGTGTGATATTTTGACAAAGAATATGGCTGCTTTTTGCCCTTGTCTGAAAAGTTTGCCTAAGGCTAAATTGAACAGTTTTGGATTAATTGCATTAGCAGAGAAAATCTCAAAACAGCCTAGTGTTGACTGTCATGTGGTTATTAGTGGTCACTCTTATGAAGATCTATAATTAAAAGAAGTTAGCTGAGCAAGAAGAAATACAAAATATACAGCTCAAGGAGAAAGGGGGCACCAGGAAGTGGAATGGAGTTAAGTCCTGAGTTCAAGGAGATAAACAGATTAAAGATATTAGAGGCAATAAAGGGAGTGGTGACCTCAGGGCAAGAGCAGGCCCAGATAAACCAGACTTGTAAAAGGGAATTAAAGAACATTTTAGAGCCAGGAATGGTGGTGCACACCATTAATCCCAGCCTTCAGAAGACACACTAAGTTCAAGGCCAGCCTGTTCTATAGAGCAAGGTCCAGGACAGCCAAGCCCAGGCAGTGAAGCAAACAACTGAAAACAAATAGCTAGTGAAGATGTAATTAAATGAGGAGGTCTTGTTCTGGCCCCAGCAAGCAGCGGAACTTGGCAGCTTTGGCCATGTGCTGCTGGCTTTGGAGTCAAGGATACATGAAAAGGCTTATGGAATCTCCCTCCACAACTAAGGAAAGTCGCTGAGGGTAGGCATGTGGCAGGAGTGTCCCTGTGTAGAGGCCTAGAGAGGCATTGTGTGAAGCTTTGAAGGTGAAGCCTGGATGGCCTGCAAGATGTCCGAAATGCCAGTCATAGATTCTAGAGAGTTACAATGTCAAGACTGACAGTGGGCCACATAAGTGAGGGTACTCATGGGTGCCTTTATTGTCTAGGGCTTCCTTTTATACAGTTCAAGAGAAGAAGGAGTTTGGTGACTAAGTGGCATAGTTTGGGTGGTTCTCTATTTTGATGGATAGATTAAGTCATATAATTGTTTTTCCTACCGCCATATTTCTTCCTACAGTGCATCTGATTTTAATCATATCCAATTATGCATAGCTATAAGATGGTAAATGAGATTCTCTCAGAAGTTCTCTTGAAACAGGTTGCCTTACCACACATGCACCTAAAACCAGTTTGGGCAGGATCAGCTTCCTACTCTCTATAGTGAATACATTAGGCATATACTTGAATAGGAATTGTTTAAGTCTGAGTGATGTTGGGGAAGGAAAAAGTTACCCTGTTGTTCAGATGAATGAGGGTCTGAGGTTGCTAGATGCATTGTTTGGAGAGGGGTACATGTCCATAGTACAGACAGGAAAAGGAGCTTTGTTGCCCAGTGCCGTGACCTGTATGGTTTAGAGACTAACCTAACTGGGGTGCTGGGGAATGAAGAAACAACAGACACCCATACAGAAAAGCTGAGGTTGGGTGAGCCATGCGTTCTGATGCCCCAACAGCAGGCCCGAATCTCAGCATATTTATTATATACAACACAAGCAGAGGAGGTTAGGTCATCTCAGCAGGAAGTCTTCATGGTGAAGCAGTCTTAGACTGAAGTCTTCGGGAGGAGGAAACTGCTGTTGATAGTTTCTCCACACAATGTCAACATTAGTACTTGCACCAGAGGAAGGCTTTGCCATGCCTCTGAGCCTGACCTTGCAAAAGCCCTAGCATTCCAACAGGTCTGAGGCATCGTGGTCCTTGACATGGCTGTGCTCATGTCAATAGTACACATTCACTCAGGACTTTGCCCATTGCCCACAGCCAAGTGCATTATCAGAGGAGGACTGTATCATAATCCCATCCCAGTAGAGTTCCAGGTCCTTGTGCTGCCTACCTCACATACGGGTGAGGACGGGTCTGGGCCTATCACTTCTCTGGGCCTCACCTTTTTTATTTTATAAAACAAAGGAGTCCAACTCTGCAGGCTTTCTAGGGCACTTCTGTTCAATGGTGCAGAACCTTGGGTTACAGAGACCCTAAGGGGACCCCCTCCCTGCTGCTTCTCCCTCTGCCATCCTGCCTCACAGGGGAATTCGCTGTGTTAGTCTCTGGGTCCCTTTCTCCTGTCATTGTTATCATGGGAAATGAGCAAGAGGTGGCTGTGATTACTGCTCTCTCTCTCTCCCTCTCTCTGGGTCGGAAGTACTCTCTCCCCCATGGTCAATGAGTGGTTAAGAAGATACATGAAATGCACATAGGGGGATATCACTCAGTTTGAAAGGAAAGGCTGTTCTGACTGTGCTGCAAGAGCAGGGGCGCCTGAGGACACCAATGCCCACAGCTGGATACAAAGAGACAGAGACTAAGCAATTCCACTCACACCAGGCACCTGCACAGTTGAATCCTATTCACAGAAAGGAAAGCAGTTGTTCCGTTGGGCTGGGAGGAAGACTTGTTTGAATGTGAAGAGTTTCTGTTAGGGTGACAAGGGAGGGGCTGGGTGCTGCTCTAGTTTTATTTCTGTAGCTGTGATAAAACACCCTGACAAAAAGCTCCTTATGGCAGAAAATTGTTCGGCTCATGATTTCAGGCTTCAGTCCATTACTGTGAGAAAGCCAAGGGAGGAACTTACAGCTTCATGTTCACGGCCAAGAGCAGAGGGAAAATAAACGCTTGGCTTTGCTTGTTTGCTTGTATGTTTTCTCTCAACT
Organism: Ondatra zibethicus; assembly: GCA_004026605.1. Lineage (NCBI taxonomy): Eukaryota > Metazoa > Chordata > Mammalia > Rodentia > Cricetidae > Ondatra > Ondatra zibethicus. The sequence goes on along the minus strand of PVIU01009763.1, from coordinate 60,427 downwards.
AACTTTCTCTTTTCTTATAGCGTTCAGGGTCCCTTGCCTAGGGAATGGTGCCACCCACAACTGAAACTCTCCTGGGATGGGGTTATGATACAGTAGTCCTCCCACATCAATTAACAATCAACACAATCTCTCATGGGCTAACCTGATCCAGATAACTCCTCTTTAAGACGCTCTTCCCGGGTGAGTCTAGGTTATACCAAGTTGGCAGTTCAAACTCAGCAGCACAGATGTGTGTAACCTTTTGTGTGTGTGTCTGAAGACACCGTGTGGAACACTGACAAGTAGTTGTCTCAGTTAGGGTTTCCATTGCTGTGAAGAGACACCATGACCATGGCAACTCTTACAAAGAAAAATATTTAATTGGGGCTGGTTTACAATTCAGAGGTTTAGTCCATTACCATCATGGTGGGAAGTATGGTGGCATGCAAGCAGACATGGTGCTGGAGAAGTAGCCGAGAGTCCTACATCTTGCATGCTACAGAATATGATCCCTGACAGTGGGAGTGAGTATAGGAGGCCCCAAAGCCCGCCCCCACAGTGACACACTTCCTCAAACAAGGCCACATCTCCCAATAGTGTCCTCCCTTTGGGGGCCATTTTCTTTCAAATCATCACAATGGCAACTTTAGTGTTATGTCAATTTCCCCATTATATATATTATTTTTAAGTTTTAATTAACATAAGTTATGCATATTGATTGTAAACAGCATGAATCTTTGATGTGTATATAGTGGAATGACTAAATCTATCCAAACACCATATATATCACCCCACTCAATTATCCTTTCCATCTCTATGAACAATTAAGTCTTTCTGCCCCAACTCTACCCTTCTTCATCTCCATCCTGTTTGATGGTACTACCTAACCTTATCTTGCCTTGCCATTGACCAAAACTGCTTTATTATCAACTAATAAGAGCAACACATATTCACAGCAAACAGAAAGACATCCCACAGTGTGTATGTGTGTTGTGAATGTGTGTGCATATGTGATGGCAGAAGTTACAAAATTATCTCATACTAGTTCGGAATTACGTACAATAAAGCCTTATTTATTTAGAGGAGACTTACAGATCACTGCCCTTAATCACAGTTCTTTGCATGAACAGGGAACAGGAACAGAGTCTAGCAGTCAAAAGTGAGAGCTGGAAGCAATAGAGCGAGCACAGGCTTTACAGTTGCATTTATAGTAGAAGAGATCATGCCCAAGTGGGCTGATATCTCAAAGGCTATTGGCTGAAGGAACAGAAGGAGCTCCTGCAGCACATATGTGAACATGTGCCTCCCTCTTTCTCCACTTTGTTAATTTATTTATTTAAAGACAGGGTCTCTTAGTGAACCTGGGACTGGCCATTTAGGCTAGACTGACTGGTCAAATCCACCTGTCTCCCTCTCTGGGGTTACAGGCATGTGTTGTTATGCTCCATATTTTATACTGGCGGTGGGGATCTGAATTCAGGTCCTCATGTGTGCTCTTTACCCACCAAGCCAGCTCCCTGACTCAGACTTTGAGCTCTTGGTCCCCTTGCCATTTCCCCTGAATACTAATAGCCTTCACTAAGGAGCCCAGGATAGCCCCACACTGGAGATTCTTCTACCTTCACTTCCTAAAGATTGATGAGGAAAATGAAAAAAAATCAACTGTCAACAATGGCAGATGCAGTTATATCTGAGGATTAAAGTCTGGGGCTGGCAAGACTGCTTGGCTGGTAAAGGTGCTTACTGCCAAGACTAAGTTTGATCACTTGGAAGAAGAAAGCTGACTCCCACCCAGGTTGTTTTTAAAGGTTGGGATAAAGGTGGGGAGCAGTGAGTGAACTTGTTGAAGGCCTCTGGAGTGATTCTGGACAAACACTGTGTGTCTAAGCCCATGCTTTCCTTATGCTCGCTAAATGTTTCCACCACACATTAAATATACCAAGTGCTTAAAAAGACAAACTCTCAAGGAATGGAAACCAGGTACTGTGCAACATGACAGCCTACTGCAGAGCTGCTGAGCTGGGGTCTGAAGACCTTATCCTAGAGCTGAGGGGGTAGGAGGGGCTGGAGGGCAGAGAGGAGGGGGGCTGGCCAGGCTCTGGGAAAGACTGACTACAATGCTCAGAGCTGGAGACAGTGTTTGCTGAGCAACTCTGTGGCCGTGAAGCCTGGGATGGAGAACAGCAGTGCCCAGGCAGGGATGCCTCATCTGCATCACTGGCTGACAGTCTGCGGGAACCCAGCCCATACTGATCTAAGAGGTTAGACTGACTGCAGGGTGTTCCAATTCAAGCAGGGACCAAAGTACCCACAATCTCTACCTTGGTGGGTAGAGCCCCTTGGAAGCTGGATTCAGGAAGACCCAGGTGCCCCCTGGCCCTGTGCAAGCTGTTAAATGTAGCATTGCTCTTTCTTTCCAGCCAGTCAGCGATCAAGTGGGGTAGTTGATCTGATACAGCCTGAGGCCAGAGGCGGGGGATGGGGGCAGGGGCAGGGGCAGGGGGCAGGCTTGAGGTGCCTCTGTTCTCCTTCTTGTGAAGGATACTTCAAGCTGCAGGCTGGCTACGCTGCCCTCCCTCTCTGCCTCTGCAATGGTCTACATTTTCCCTGCAGCACAGTCCATCCTGGCCACAGAGCATGCACGTTATCATCCCCACAAAGGGCCCTGAGAGCCTGCCATAGCTGGCTGCTGCCCTCACAAAGGGCAGCTTCACAAAGGTGCTCCGTGCAGGCAGGGGCAGCTTCACTGCAGAGGAACAAACAGGCAAAGACTAAGTGCTTGGAAGAAGCGCTGATAAACTCACTTCTGCCTTTCCGGGTGGGCTGGGTAGGGTTCTCTGCCTATGTAGGTGCTTACGGGGTGGCCTCAGAAAGCCCAGGGGAAAGGGAGAACAGGAATAATGGGGTGGGGTGGGTGGGGAAGGAGATGGGTGTGGGGCAGAGGAACAAAGGGGGAAAGGATTACTAACATTAAAGATGTCTGGAAAGACCTACCATCTTATAAACTTCCTAAAACACATACATACACACCCACACACATATACACACACATAGACATATAAACATACGTACACATATACACACATACATATACACATACACACCCACACACACCCATACACACACACATACATACATACATACATACATACATACACACACACACATAAAGACATACACTTACAGCCTGCTCTGACTGTATAATGATATTTGTATGCCTGCCGGGATGACCATTTGGTATTACATAACCAAGTGTGTGCTCGGTACTGGGAAAGAGCATCTCTCCTGCTCTGAGTACTCCCCCCCCACCCCCGTCTACCTTAGCGTGTTGTATAGCTGTTGCCTTTGTTCAGCACATGTTTAGGCAGCCATGTTGGTGAGACTTTATGAGTCTCACACCCTTAGGAGACACAGCCTCACAGCAGACTCCCTGTTCCTCTGGCTCGCACAATGCTCTTCTGTAACTATCCCTGAGCACACACAATGTTTAAAATCTAAAGACTGGGTGAATGGCAAGTGTCTTAGATAGAGATTCTATTGCTGTGATAAACACCATGACCAAAAGCAACTTGGGGAGGAAAGGGTTTATTTACTCCTACACTTCTGGCTAGCAGTCTATCACTGAAGGAAATCAGGGCAGGAACTCACCAAGGGCAGGCACCTGAAGGCAGGAACTGAATCAGAAGCCAACGTGGGGTGCTGCTTACTGACCTGCTTCTTGTGGCTTGCTCAGCCTGCTTTTTTATGCCAACCAAGACCACAGGCCCAGGGCGGTACTGCTCACAGTGGTATAGGCCCTCTCTCATCAATCACTGCCTGATAAAATGCACATGGACTTGCCTACAGGCTGATCTTATGGAGGCATTTTCCTCATTGGCAGTCCCTTTGCCCAAATGACTCTAGGTTGTGCCAAGTTGACATAAAACCAGCCAGCACACCAGGACAAGGGGGAAGTGGAGGGTAGCATGTGTGACAAGGTGCAGCATGCGTCCTCCTGTAACCTCTGATGGACATGTGTACAACCTAAAAGGGCGCTCACTGATGGAATACTACAGCTTTACCTTCCCTACTTACCCTTGGTCTCTCCTGCATTCTCCTGGATTGTTACTACGAGTAAAGTATAGGACAGTCTGTCCCCAGGAGCTCCTGAGCTCCTGCCTAGGGAGCTCTGACTTCATGGAGTTTAGAAACTTCATAAAGTTTCTCAGATCACCCTAACTTTGAAAATAAGGAGGAACACGTCTTTCAATTAACTTAACTCAATAGTTTCTAGGTTAGCAAAAGCAGCAGGAAGCAGATTTAAGGATGCTGAAGAGTCCCTGGAGCTGGAAGAACTTGATGACATGACTGTAGCTAGGTCTCAGGCAGGAATCTATTTTGTTACCCATAGATTCTTGATCACGTTGGCTCTGGGTCCTTCCTTGACCTACAAACAACAAGAAGCCCCAAGGACAGCCATGGCTGCTGGCGGAGCAACAACAGGAGAAGAAATTAGAAGGGTATGGAAAACAGGGAACCTCCACAGAATGACCGAGGGAGCCCCGGAATCTTGTCTTTTTTGCACCTTACAAGGTTTCAGACCATTCATTTTCAAACCCACTAAGGTTGGTACTTAGGGAAAGAACTGGCAGAGTGTTGACAATCTGAAATGCTTAAGACCAGGAGTATTTGGAATTTGGGTTTGTTTTTTTGGGGGAGTGTTTGGTTTTGTTTAAATTTTGGAATGTTTGCATATGTATAATAAGATACTGGGGAAATCAAATATGATGCTTACCTGTATTTCACATGAAATATGTGCACATAGTCTGATGGTGACTGTGGTAGTTTGAATGTAATTGACCCCCATAAACTCATAGGGAGTGGCACTCTGGGAGGTGTGGCCTTGTTTAAGGAGGTGTGTCACTTCAGGGGGGAGGGCTTTGAGGTCTCTTTTGCATAAGCTTCACTCAGTGTCACAGCCCACTTCCTGTTGCCTTCTGATCAAGATGCAGCCAGCACTGTGTCTGCCTGCACACCGCCATGCTCTCTGCCATGATGACAATGGACTGAACTTCTAAAACTGAAGTGAACTACCTCAGTTAAATGTTTTCCTTTATAAGACTTGCCATGGTCATGGTGTCTCTTCACAGCAATGGAAACCCTAACTAAGATAGTAACTTTATGCTATGTTTGTAGCATGTGGGTATGAACTGTAACTGACACAGGACATGGAGTTTCTACTGGGGGTGTCACTGCAAAATTAAAAAGGTTTTGGATTTTGGAGCTTTTGAAAATTTGGTTTCCAGGTTAGGGATGCTCAAAATGCAACCAATTTGAGAATCTTTTGAAAATCCACCAAATTCTGGGGGAAGATGAAGGGGTATCCCACCCTACTACTTTAGACTTACAGAATGAATCTAGGTTGGAAAGGACATTATCATAATTAATTACTGCATGTAAAGATGCTGTTGTGGGAAGATTGAGACCTGGAAAGGAAACAAGCATTTTCACAGGGTCATCACCACTGACCCTGTGACCTACTATCTCAAGAACCAACACAGGGGCAGGGCTTTGGGGTGTCACCAGGGACTGCCATCACTGTAGGTGTTCAGCCCCAATTGTCCTGTAGAGGTGATGTCTCCCTGGAGCACCTGCACCCAGGGATGAGTCAGTTTGCTGAGAGATGACACCCTAAGGTAGAACCACTTGTAAACTATCATCCAGATCAGATGAAGTGCTGGGGATGAAAGGCCACCCCTGGACCAGGAACTATGTTCCAAGCCTGCTGAGGCCCATCTGTGCCTGAATCCAAAGACCTTGGGGTCTTGAGATAGTATCCATCAGTAGGAGTGTCAACACAATACCCTTCACACTCCAGAAAACTGAGATTGGCAAACCTCTTTATAAAGTGTCCAGCCTGGAGTATTTTGTTGTAGCAACAGAGAATGGACTAAGGTAATCACTTCTAAGTATAATAACAACTTACATCTTGCAAAGGAGATAAGTTATTTTTCAGGCTTAGCCATGGTTGCATATATGTAATGAGATAGCCTAGTGATGAGGCCCAAGTCTCCATGCAATACCACCATGCTTTGTCAAGAGTAACACAGCGAGGCCACTACAGTCTCAGGAGTAGGCGGGACCACATCTCAATGCTTTCACCAGCCTCAGCCGGCAGAACCTGGACCACTTGAACACGCCCTCACCCACAGTGAGACAGGAGACAGAAGGAGGCCATTGGCCCCAAGTTAATTATCTTCCGTGTAGTCGCCTCCCTCTTGAGAGGACAAGGGTGGGCAGCTGACCATCAACTGAAACTAATTGGCCTCCTACTCAAAGAGAATTGAATACTAGAAGAAGCAAGAGGCAAGAATTGAAGGGAAAAAACCAGAGGAGGTCCAGTGTGGAAAAAATGCAAACTATTTACCCTAAGGAGGATACAAACCCAAAACATTTATTAACATCAGGGATATAAAGCACTAGACATACAAACATGGAGAGGTCCCAGGGGAGGGAAGAAAGGGCAGGAAATTATACAGGAGCATGCAATCCAATCTGGCTAGAGCAGCCATGTGAAACACAAAGCATTCTGAATTATGTAGCTGAAACAGCAACCCATGGTCTAAGATAGCTGGAGGAATCCCTCTGAGCCCCAGGGAACCTCAGCCATGGCCCTCAGAAAGAGCAGAGCACGTAGATTGGAGGGAACTGGTGAGAGTGACCACAGAGGGACTGGCACCTGGCTTCAGATGTAGCTAACAAAGCCTGGTGAGTGGTGGGTGGCTGGGGAGGTAGCACTTGGGCAAAGGAGAACATGACAATGAGGCCTGCAGATCTGGACAAAAAGGCAGCAAAGCCACAAGGGACACCAGGGAAGCCTCAGGTCCATGTTATGGTGCCTCTACAATGGGTGATAATGTCCTCTGGGGACCCAGGGTGTGTACCATGGGAAGGGGACATGTCTTCACTATCTGTCACTGTTGTGACACTATATAGGGAATGCAAAGGCTCCAGTTCTGGTGTAGGAGGTCCTTCTGTCTATATGTTACTTTCATTGGTTAATGAATAAAGAAACTGCCTTGGCCTAGCTGATAGGACAGAACTTAGGTAAGCAGAGAAGACAGAACTGAATTCTGGGAGGAAGAAAGCAGAGTCAGAGAAATGCCATGGATCTACAGCCGGAGGTAAATGTGCTGAAACTTTTCTGGTAGGCCATGACCTTGTGGTGATACACAGATTGATAGAAATGGGTCAAACTAAGGTGTAAGAGTTAGCCAATAAGAAGTTAGAACTAATGGGCCAGGCAGTGTTTAAATTAATACAGTTTCTGTGTGCTTATTTCGGGGCCAAGCTAGCCGAGCAGCGGGGACAAACAAGCTGCCTCTCCTTGCAACAACTGACACCCATGTGGACAACTGCATTCACATAAAGCCTGACAGAGATGGGGAAGTAATTCTAGGCAGAAAAGAATAGAGTAAAGCATGGCTTCTTGGTAGCAGCAATTTCTCGGGTCTGCTCTGATTGCTAAAGGCAAGCAAGTGCTCTCATTTAAGAGAGGCTTCCTGACTCAGCTTTAGCTGAAAAACCCTGCAGCTCTTTTAAAAGGTCCTGCCATGAAACACTTCAATAGTGTTGATAAAAAGCTGACCACATACTTTTTGGTTTTCAGCCATAGCAGGAAAAAAGCTATGCTGTTTTAAAATGCCAGCTTTCTGGGCTGTCCTGCCAGGGCAAACTCTGACTCTTTCAGGCAGGTGGTCTGCCTACGGAGTATTTGAGTGTAGTTTGTGAGCACACTGCTGCAGCTTGCTTGCTGGCAAGGACATTGAAATGCCATAGAGTTGTGGCAATAAACATGGCTCCAGCCAGTACCTCCGTCATGAGCCTGAAATCTCACAAAACTAAGGAATGGGCTGGATCCAGCCATCAAAGCCATGGCTTTAATCCTACCCATACTGCTTAGCAAATTAAAGACTCATGTGGTCAGAAAAGAGAGAGAGATACAGTAAAGAGAGATTCAAAGACAAAAAACCCTCTAAATGGTTTACTGTGTTTAAAAATATATGCAAGCTTGGGAGAGTAAAGAAAAAGGTTAAAGTCCTTAAAATAAAAAAGAAAGAAAGAGAGTAGTTGGGTGTGGTAGTACACACCTTTAATCCCAATGCCTGGGAGGCAGAGGCAGACAGATCTCTGTGAGTTCAAAGTGTGGTAGCACAGGCCTTTAATCCCAGCACTTGGGAGGCAGAGACAGGTGGATCTCTGTGAGTTCAAAGACAGCCTGGTCTACAGAGGGAGTTACAGGACAGCCAAATATATACAGAGAACCTGTCTCAAAAAGCAAAAATAAAAGAAATAGAGGTTAAAGTAAAGCCACATAAAGATGGAAAATACACAGAGAATCTGGATACTGTATGTTATTATGCTCTCTTTGAATTGTTTGAATGCTGAGGAAGGAGCAACCACTGCTAAAAGATATTTGCTTATAAATGCTGCTGATTGAAGTCAAAAGGTATGTTACTTTGGAAAAGATATATTGCTTTTGTTTCCACAGGAAATGAGAGGCTGTGGATTCATTCTGAGTTAAGAAAAATCAGGTTTGATCAAGGAAGACCACCTGAGAAATCTCTGGTAGGAACAGATGGCCTGGATATCTGAGTTCTACATCCAGAACAGATTCAAGATGCTGCCTGAGATGATCAAGCCTCACAGGATACTCCAGTCAGGACTTGATCATAATTCTAAATTTTCTTTAGGTCCCCATAAGATTATCAGCGCCCCTAACCAGCAGGAAGTAGCCTGGAATACTATGCCCACATTCCCCCAAAATGGACTATGGATATTTTCCTTTGTTTAAAAAAAAAAGAGGGGGAAGTGGTGTGGGACAATTCTGTATTCTGTCAATTATGTTTTAAATAAATGCTGATTGGCCAGTAGCCAGGCAGGAAGTATAGGCGGGATAACCAGACAGGAAGTAGAGGAAGGGCAATAAGAACAGGAGTATTCTGGGAAGAAGGAAGCTCTTTCCTTAGTCCTGTCCAGACTCTGAAGAAACAGGATGTGGGGGCTGGAGAGATGGCTCCGCGGTTAAGAGCATTGCCTGCTCTTCCAAAGGTCCTGAGTTCAATTCCCAGCAACCACATGGTGGCTCACAACCATCTGTAATGAGGTCTGGTGCCCTCTTCTGGCCTTCAAGGATACACACAGACAGAATATTATATACATAATAAATAAATAAATATTTAAAAAAAAAAGAAACAGGATGTGACCTGCCCTGCTAAAAAAAGGTACTGAGCCATGTGGCTAACATAGATAAGAATAATGGGTTAATATACATTATAAGAGCTAATAAGAAGCCTGAGCTAATGGGCCAATCAGTTTATAACTTATGGAGACCTCTGTGTGATTTTCTTTGGTGCTAAGCTTGCCAGGCGGCCAGGGTGAAAAGCAGGCCCTCATGTCTACAGTTCTCTTCCCAACCTCACTCACCAAGGTCCTGCCTCTGGCGGACACTTTGTGATGGGGTCATTTCTTCCATCAACACGCTCGGTTCACCTGCTCTCCCTATGACTTCCTGAGATGTATCTCCTGCCCAGCAGAGAGAAGAGCAGAATGCAATAGAAGACAGAATGGCAAGTGGGAGGGTCATAGAGGAGACTGGCACAGGCGGGCCTGATGGGATGGGGCAGGACTTACTGGCTCCTCTCCCCATCCCATCAGGCCCAAGGTCACACCAGGAGTCAGGCTGATGTCAGGTGACCATCACCTGCATGCTGATGTCAGCCCCAGAGAGGCAGTTACAGGTGGGTTGCAGAGGAAAAAAAAATATTCCTGGCATCAGGTTGGTTGGTCCCGATGGCGTCTGCCTGTGTAGGCACCTGCACTGAGCATTGACCTTAGCAGGCCATGGGGGTGGAGATGGGAATGAGAGTTGATTTCCAGGTCTCTGACCCCAGAAAGCAATGAGAAGTGCAGCCACCCTGGTGTGAATGGGAGGTTAACAGGAGGGATCAGGTGCCCAGGCCACCCAGGCAGAGGAAAGCAGGTGTGAGAAGGGCCCCCAAAGCACAGGCTGCAGCACTTCTGGGCATGAAAGCCAACATGGGGATGAACTCCACAGATACTGGATCCACACTGAGCTGGAAACTGTGTGCCCCTCCTCCCTTGAAAGCTATTTGACTTCTCTGGGCCCCAGCTAGCTCATCCATAAAATAGGATTAAAACCTATCTGTATCTTGGGCTGGAGAGATGATTTGGTGGTTAAGAGCACTGACTGCTCTTCCAAAGGTCCCAGGTTTGGTTCCCAGCAACCAAAAGGTAGCTCATAACTGTCTGTAAGTCCAGTTCCAAGTGACCCAATGTCCTGTTCTGCTCTCTGTGGGCACTGCATTCATGTGGCACATTTATGCGGGAAAACACCCATATACATAAAAGCAAAACCATTTCCTCACATAGCCCCTACCTCCCCAAGTGCTTTTGAGGTTTGTATGTCAGCCTGGTACAGCACAAAAAGGTACGGTCTCTTTGCACATGCGTTCCACACACCGGGTCCGGTCAGCAGCAGAGAGAGTATTCATATAGAACCATTTCTGCACTGAACAGGTGCACATGCCACATAGCAAGTGTCTGTGTCACATGTGCATCGTGCTGGGTGTTACCTGTGCATCCAGGAGGCTGCATGTAGCTTCTAGGTAACCCCTACCGCATTCCATGTGAGGAACTCAAGTGCCTGCCCCCTTGCTAGCGGTACCGGGCCCCCTTGATGCCTAGAGCCGATTGTATTCTTCAGATTCCAGGGATTGGTTGTCATTTCTGTCCTGCGTGCAGAGCACCTGGAGGAATTCCTTCTGACTTGAGTGGGAGCAGGTGGCAGGAGGCCGGCTGAGGACACGAGGAAGAGCGAGAAACACCCCTCCCCCCCGCCCAACACTTAAAATCCTATCACTTTTCATCATTGTATGTGAAAGTATTTTGCAATTACATAGTCCACAAAAATAAAATTAAAGCCCTCTGGTATTTCTAGATTGCATAATTCAACAGCAGAAGGAAGCTATTGCTTAAGCATGTGTTTACTTGTGGCCGAAAGAACAAACAAAAAACGAATGTCAGAGCTGAATTACTGGGCTCAAAGTAAGCAGATACTATGACAGCTGAGGAAGAAACAAGAGCTCTCCAAAAATATATGACCACACGATGGTAAAATTAGCCATCAAAGAAAAGGGGGAGGATGCTTTATTGTTTGTGGTGCTGGAGAGGGAGTCCAGTCTCGCACAGCTGCCACTGAGCCGCACCCTGGCCACCTACAGCTGACATAGGCAGACTCATGAAGTCCTTCACCAGAGCTCAACACTCCAAGTGTTCAGTTATATTCCTGGAGATCACAGGACGTGGGGCAAATAAGATTCAGGAATGTCATCCCTACACTATGGCCACGTGTCTCAGCAAGTCTCTTCCACGAAGAAGAAACCACTAATTTTCTTTGTGGGGGTGGGTGGGGTGAACCCAGGGCCCAGTGTGTGCTAGCAAGCACTAAACTGCCTAGCTAAACCCCCAGCTTACCACTGATGGTCCTTCATTTTTTTTTTTCTGGCAGTAAAGTTCACTTGGTTTAGCCTTACCCAGTGCCATATGGACAACTCAGGGTTGTTAAACACTTTCCTAATGTGTGGCCATCAGCACTGTGCATGGCCCCAGGGTGGCAAACACGGCTCTGGCAGGCCTTACCCTTCCCCCATTCCCTCTGCCTTTCTAAACCCTTAGATTCCTGAAGCTAGCCACCAAGGTCTATTTCTTTATCTGGCCACTTCCTCCTCCTAAGGCTGACCACCAGTATCCAGCTATCAAAGTATTGAAGTCCAGCAATCAAAAGCCCTCTTTTGGCTGCCCCAACTAACCTGTCCAATCAAAACTGAACAGCTCATTCTAATACAGGATTTCCTCTTTTCCTTTATAAAATGCCATTTGCCTATGTGACATGTCTGTCTCCTCTCTATCCAGAGGTTGTCCTTTGTCCCTCAGGGCAAATAACCCCTTGCTCCTCTCCCTTGTTCCTTTTCCATTCTCTCTCATCCTCTGTCTCCTCTCTTCCTCTCTTATTCCCTGCCCTTTATCCCACTGGGGCCAATAAACCTCCTTTGTGCTGAGAACTTGGTCTTGGGGTACCCGGTGCTAACTCTGTTCCTTTCAGCCCACCTTCAGGGCTCTTCTTTTAAAGCTGAAACTTAGCACCACTGGATAAGAGACCAGAAGCTACCGCTTTTAGCTTAGCGTATATGCTTCGTAGAGCTTCTTAAAAATATGTAAGACTCAGCTGGAGATGTGGCTCATTTGGTAAGGAGCTTGCCTCGCATGCCTGAATACCTAGGTTTAATCCCCAGCACCATGTAAAACCAGATGCGGTGGCTCATGCCTAAAATCACAACACTTGGAAGATGGAGGTCTGGACAACAATTTCAAGGTTGTCCTTGGCTACACAGGGTGTTTGAGGTAAGCCTGGGGTCTGTAAGACTGTTTGCGCTGGTAAGTTTGTATTGACAACCTGGCACACCTATAGTACCTGGGGAGAAGAAACTAAAGAAGTGATTGGATCAGACTGACCCTGTCTACAGCATTGTCTTGTTTGATGGTTGATAAGGGAAGGTCTGGCCTACTGAGTGCTACTATCCCAAGGCAGGTGGCCTGGGTTATACAAGAGCGCTGGGACAAGCCAGTGAGTGAGCTAGCAACAGGCATTTCTCCACAGTTTCTGCCTCCTGCCTCCTGCTTTGCGTTCTTGCCCTGACTTCCCTCAGCGATGGATTGTGACCCAGGAGTTGTAAGATGTGCGTTTGGTCATGGTGTTTACCACTGTCAGGGAAAGCGATTAGAATCCCATCTCAAAATTCATACATCCGTACATTGTCTGTGTGTGTGTATATGAGCTCATGTGAGAGTGTGCATGTGTGCGTGTGTGTGTGAGTGCTCTTCATTCCTAAAAGCTGCACACTGTGTAACTAAGGTATGAAGATTAAAAGTGTTCCAGGTCCCTGAGGATGGGGACACAGTTACTCAGAAACAGGACATCAGCTGGGATTTGGTCCAGAGTCCCAGTAGACAGGAATCCTGTGCTCTCAGGTCTGTGTTTGTCACCCCCCAGTGTCTTCGTCACAGTGGTGGTTCCCAGGGGACCTGGCAGGCTCTCTTTCAGTACTCGATCATAAACACTGTCCTCTTGCTTCTGTCCAGCCGGCAGAAATTAACAGGAGAGTGAGAGTGAGGCCCTCCCCCACTGAGCCCCAGGCTCAGGCTCCCACTGCATGCTTCCACCTGGTTTCAGGGTGTGTTGCAGCTCAGCAAACAGTGTTTCAGTATCTGGGGATGGGAAGTGTTCCTTCTGGACCCTCTACATGGAGACTTCTGGGTCGGGGCAGGATCTGGGTGTGCCTGTGTTCCTGGCCATAACAGCCTCTTGTAGCATCAGAACCAGCAAGCCAGACTCCCTGGGCCCTTCCCAACAGCTCCTCTGTACCCCTGGGCAGTACTCTTCTACCACTGACAATGACAGTGATGTCGGAGGGACACAGAAATGTCCACAGACTGGGACTCTACCATGGCCAGTCATACATCACTCTCATTGGGCCTGTCTTACTCTTTAGTTAGGGCTGGCTCAACAAATCAACTACTTTTTTAAAAACCCAGAAACCTCTGCCCTGTTCCCCAAGGACACTTCCACCTGCTGGGTGCTCTGTACGCTGGAAGCTGAGCTGCTCCCACTCCGGATGAGCGGTGATCTGTGAAGAGGGTGGGCATGTGCTTTGGGCTCGAGTGGATGCTGTGAAGGCTTGGGATGCTGCAGGCCCTGGCAGCCACACTAGTTCTTGCCCTGACCTGATACGAGTTCCAGGTTCATGAGGAGGAAGGATCAGCTCCGTGTCTCACGGCCTCTTTTAAGACACCTGTGACTTAAATGTCCATTTCCTGGAACTGCCTTCCCTCCATGAAGGCTTCCCCAAAGTGCAGTTACAGTGTCAAGGGGAGAAGGCACCCCAGCAAGGCAAGCTGTCTTGGAAGGACCACTTACCAGGATGGCAATTTCCCCGAAAGAGTCTATAAGCCCCAGTCCTTACAGGAGAAAGGCAAGTGAGAAGGGCTTCATCTCCCCCTAAAGAGTTGATAAACGATCTGGGCTTAGGAATTTCAACAGCAGCATTCCCTCTGCCCACACATTCCACCAACCACCTGGGACCGCTGGCCCCCTGCTCCCCAGCTGTTCCCCACCCCAGATGCTGTGTGAAAGCATGCTTGCTGTGGGCTTGGGGGAGCTGAGGGCTAGCGCACGGGGAGTCTTTGGTAAATCCTTCTGCATGGCCCCACCACGTTAACAAACACAGCTGGACTTGGATGCAGATGAGACATAATCAGCTTCTAAGCTGACAAATAGGTCATTTTTGGTACCCGTGAGTGCTATAAAGGAAATGGCACTGGCTTAGGACTGACAGTGTGAACATTGCTCTCCAGCCGACCATGGAGGGTAGGCTGCAAAACCCGTCTGTTTTCCATTTTTCAGTGCTGTATTCAACAAACTACATTTGACATTCAACACCATATTATAAAATCAATTTCTTGTTAGATGGTTTTTTCTCCTAACTGTAGGCCACTGAAGTATCCTGAGAGCATTTAAGGTGGACCAACTAGGGTAAGCAAGGATGCTGGGCAGGCTATGTATACTAAATCCATTTTCCACTGACGCTATCTTAGTTTATGCTGGGTTGATGGACTCTTTCGCCATATTATGTCAGGTGCATCTGTCTAGGAATCATGGGACTGAGCGTACAGGAGTTGGGGGGGGGGCTTAGAGTGACCCTGTATGGAGGGAAGTCACCGGGAGACCTGTGGCAGGAGCACTAAGACTTTCAGAGGCTGTGCTGGGGCCTCAAGTCACAAGTTCGGATTGGGGTCTGGCCTCACTCTTGTCCTACATTTGACAACTGAATGCCATCAAGTGGCGACTGTATTGTTTGGGGGAATCATCCATCTGACCTCAAATATTTCAGATGATTCTAGAGTTCCAGGAATGCCTGTCATGTGGTCGGGAGGTCAAGTTTCAGAGACTTTAGGCTGGAAGGAGCTGAAGACCAATCCCTGCTGCCCTTCTCCCCATTCCCCAGGCTCCACAGGGGCCATTGTCATCCTGCCACAGAGTTAGGCTACATAGGGGCAAAGACCATTTCTGCTGCAGACCTGCAGTTGCGAAAGCTGCCTCCTATAGTGGGGTAAGCAGAGTTTGCTTTTTATTTGCTGTTTTATGAGATACTTAGAACCCAAACATGTCAAAATTAGATGGGACTCAGAACTAACCTACTGACAGCAGCATTTAAAGGGCTAACGTGTGACAAACTGGATGGACCCAGGAAGAAGGACAGAAGAGCAGGATTTGGCACAGACCGTATGATGCTTCGCAATGATACCCAGGCCTTACTACATTTGGAATGTTCTGAGTTTGATCTCCACTTGAACACTCCTGGTCCACTTGGCCTGACTTCTTTCTGAGCTTAGTGACGGAGCCAGTCTCTACTCTGACTCGTGTTTTGGACGGGACACAGTGAATGTTCAGGAGTGGGACATTAAACCTACATTCACCTTCCTTGCTTTCCATTCAGTAACAATTATGGCCCAGAGACTCCTCCCTTCGGCTTCACTACCTGCCCTGCCTTCTACAGGGCCCCACCTGTTCATCCCCATGGAGAAAATCCCATTGGCTTTGTGAGCTGAAGTGAGAGGCTAGTGGCCATGGAGGCTGCTGTGGGAAGCTCTGAAGGCTCCTTCTGGTTCGTTCTCGGAGGACAGAGACTTTGCAAAGGTCAGGCATGTCTCCTGCACCCCTACAGGCTCAGTTTTCCAGACTTTAAAACAGCTGAGAAGGAACGAACACTCAGGAAAAGAGATCCCTTAATTTCTCTCCAGATAAGAGGAGCTGTGTCAAGATGTAAGCATGGATGGCCCCAGGGCAACCTGGTTCATCTGAAGATGGTTCATAATGATGCTGCAAATGGGATTTTGAAAGTGACTGCTGAATTCTATGTTGGGATCCTTTAAGAAGCTACACACGACCTATCTAGCCTGCTTTGGAGACTGGTAGAAACTGTGGGTCCCAGTCAGCTGTAGGAAATGTTTCGTCAATTGGACAAATACACAGAAATACTGCCTGCCACCAAACATTCCCTTCTGAAGCTTCTGAAGGAGTAGCAGGAAAGTGTGTCCGTTAGGCAGAATGAACGGAATTATCGGTGAAGCCCAGGTGTCAGTGGCATACCATTGGGGTCACGTGATCTTCTAAGAGCTCTCTGTTCTTTCTGGAGCCCTCCTCCAGTTCACCTCCTCCCGCGTAGCAGGCTGCCATGCTCACTAGCCACTGCCAGTTTGGCAGGACCCAGAGCCACCGAGAGACAAGCCTCCAGCACAGCTGTTGTTTTTATTCTACTTTTAGTTGAATCACTGTTAACTAATTTTTTAAAACGATTAAAAACACCAAATTTTAACATCTAAGCCAGTTTGGGGTGTGTGAGGGAAACACTACCAAGCACTTCTCTCTAGAACAAAACAGTGGTGTTCATTCCTCCGCAAGTCTAAAGTGAAAGTCTGCTACCCAAAAATCCCCACACAGAGAAAAACGATAATAAACTCACATTCTAGGGCGCTGTACATTTCCTAGTCTCTGCTGTGTGACTTTCAAAAAATTAACACCCTCGCTCATCAAAATATACATATTTCCATTGGCTTTTCTTAAAAAATTCTCTCTCTCTCTCTCTCTCACACACACACACACACACACACACATACACACACACACACACACACACACACACGCACGCACGCACGCACGCACGAAGGAGTTCACAGCTGGCTGCCTGACTCATCTGACGGCATAACCGGCACATGGAGGTCGAGGACGGGGACTCGCAGCATTCATTTTCAGGGATGCTCATCTTGAATGCACAGCTTTCTTCCAACTAGTGTAAAATAGCACAATGCCGAGTATGAAGGGACAGAGACAATCTCCTTTGAGATGTCTACACGACAATCCTGGCACCTCAGCTGTTCTTCATAGAGCTCCTGTCAAACTGACACAGTTCCCCTATGTGAAGTACTTCCCATCCTGCTTCAGAATTTTCATCAACAAGTCAAGAATCAGTCTGCAAAACTCCCAGTCGGGACGGCTGTTGAATCATTAATCAAAGTCTCCCTCTCTCTGGTATACCTCTTTAGCCCAGGAGTGCAGTCTTCCACGAGAGCCCGGCGGCAGTCTCCGTCAGGACAGTCTAAGGCATTCCCATGTTCTTCACACACATCCATGGAGCACTGGATAGATCCGTCTCTACCGCTGGGGCCATCTTTAGCTTCAGTTTGACTGTTTCACATAACATGCGTCAACACAACGTACCAGCGCCTTGGCCTCTCAGAGTCAGCGCATCCCAGCCAGCGTAATCTTCCTCACTTCTGCCTACGATGGCCAGGTATACGCCAAGTCATTCTGCCAAATTAACACCTCTGGAAGGGCAGCTCCAGTGTGTGTGGGGGGACAGCTAGTGTGGTCTGCTCTGTCCTCAAAAGGACTGAGTAGTGGGACTTCTACATGGCACAGCTCCCAACATCTCCCGACTTCCCTCCTTTGATGCCCAAGAGGCTCCTGGGCCCTGGTTTCTCATGGTTCTGATTATAGCCCAGATGTCTTTGTTAACACCATCACTTAAAAGAAAAGATGTGCCATCTTATTTCTTGGAGAAAGGGATCAAAGCTGATTGATTAACAGTGAGCTTGCAGGAGTTTGTCACCAAAGGATTGAAATAAGTCTCCTCTGGCCCCTGCAGTGTCCAGTCATGGGAAGAAATGCCCATTTGCAGAAGCTGTCAGACATGTGTCCTGAGGCTAATCTGGTATCTAACCAGCTACCCTAATGGTACTAGCTCCACTTTGTGATTTCTTTGGTCTTGTTGAAAAGGTCTAAAGCTGGTAAAGTGGGCAATGCCTGAGGTGAAAAAGAAGTACTGGGGAGAGGGGAGACAGGTAATGAGGACTGTCGTGGTTTCAAAGAAAAGGGCCCCTAAAGGGAGTGGCACTATTAGGAGGTGTGGCCTTGTTGGAGTGGGTGTGGTCTTGTTGGAGGAAGTGTGTCACAGTGGAGGCGGGCTTTGAGGTCTTTTTCTCAAGCTTCACTCAGTGAGACAGTCAGTCGACTTCCTGTTGCTCTGAATCAAGATGTAGCCCTCTCAGTGCCAGCACATCTGTCTGCAGCTGCTATGTTCCCCATCCCAATGATAACGGACTGAACCTCTGACACTGTAAGTGGCCACCTCGATTAAATGTTTTTATTTATAAGATTTGCTGTGGTCATGGTGTCTTCACGGCAATAGAAAACCCTAACTAAGACAAGGAATAAGCCAAGAGAAAGGGGACCACAGAAGGGGTAGTTGGGAGAGTCTGGGTAAAGTACTGATTGTCCAGTAAGAGGTATTAATTTTTCATGTATCATGTCTGGGCTTTCATAAAGAAAGCTGCCCATCTCATTTCCATCTCCCTCTTGAAGAGAGGCACTCTCCCCACTTCTCCCCTTTCCCCCTTGTCTCTCCCTTCTCTCTCCCTCCCTCCCTCTCTTTTCCCCTTTTCCCTTCCCCTTCTATAACCCACTGAATAAATATCTAACCTCAAAGGAAAAAAAAAGTTACTCAAACATTGTGGAGACAAAAAAGACCAATCAGACATTTTAGGGCTAGAATGAAAGGGCCCCAGCAATATGACTATTTCCTCTAGGATGGTGTAGGGTAGGGTTCATATTTTCCCCTCAGTTTGGGAGGGGAAAATATGAACCCTACCCTGGTTCCTCCAATTACTGAGGAGTGTGGAGAGCTGTTTAGATTTATGAATTCAAAGTCATTAGTCCCTCAAAAATCAGGCTCCCTACTTTGGCCAGTCCCCAAAGAAACAGAGGAGCCAGCTGGGAGACTTGGTTATGCCAATCACAGCCAGAGGTCCTT
The DNA here is from genome assembly GCA_004026605.1 of Ondatra zibethicus. Taxonomy (NCBI): domain Eukaryota; kingdom Metazoa; phylum Chordata; class Mammalia; order Rodentia; family Cricetidae; genus Ondatra; species Ondatra zibethicus. The sequence continues at coordinate 41,462 of PVIU01009763.1, read as the reverse complement.
TCCTTCTGTGAGGCTGCTTGGGAGTGCCGGATTGTCAGCCATCCATCTGGAGTCCACCATCGCCATTTCAGTCAGTTATATCCATCTTGGGTGGGTCTTCAAATCCTAGTTGAGCCCCATAGCTGTGGAGATTGTTGGATGGGGGATAAGTAGGGTACTAATGTTTTGTTCTGTGGAATGGACACTGAATGGTGTATAGAAAAGACCAAAGCACTGAGATAGTGAAATGACAGCCTCAGCAAACCAGGTGGGCTCAGGGGGACATTTTATAGGATCCCAGAACCCTCCCCTTTCCTAAATCCCTTCCCTTCCCTCTGGCTGGCCTTCCAGTCTCCTCACTTGGGCAGGCTCTTTCTTCTGATTAGTTAGCAGCTGTAACAGCTGCAAAGTCCTCCAGGATCCAGAAGCAGCTCTCTTAAAGGGGGCTATCCTTGTTTTCCCCAATCCGCCTCAACTCCCCTGACTAGCCCATGTTTCCAGTGAAAGGAACACTGATGAAGGCACAGGGACTTGGCACCCCAGGGACACAACAGAGCCTGTTACATCGTCTCTTCAGATGGCCCTGCAGTTGACAACAACTTGATGCCTCCCAGGATGTTTCCCAGAACAGAGCCGGCATCTGTGAGTGCAAGTCTGCAAGGATCAGATCTTCGGCACTCAGATCAGATAAGGAGAACAAACAGGGTGGGATTTGGCTCCACCCCTGCCAGGCATTGGCACTGGAGCCCATTCTGTCACCAACACCACCCAATCCATCCTCCAGCTTTCATTGCTCCTGCCAGACTCTAAACAGGCTCCAGGTGCTTCCTAGGGTTGGCATGTAGAGCCTTAGACTAGACAACACTGCGCCATCCTGGCTGTGAGGAAGCTGGTCTCAGAGTACCAACCACTTTCTTTCCCAGTGATCCAGAGCTGCATGTGTACATGTGGGCAGGCGAGAAGGGTCAGTGCCTTCCTTCAGGGGCCCAGGTCACTGAGGATACCGTTCTGTCTGATGAGCTTGTAGGAAGCTTCTAGAGTCTGAGTGCAGTGAATGTGTCCTTTCTGTTGCCACTGTTCATGCAGAATCAGGAAGAGGTGCGCACTACCAGACACTGGCCACGCAATCAGGGAGAGGTGCGCACTACCAGACACTGGCCACGCAGAATCAGGAAGAGGAGCGCACTACCAGACACTGGCCACGCAGAATCAGGAAGAGGAGCGCACTACCAGACACTGGCCACGCAGAATCAGGAAGAGGTGCGCAGTACCAGACACTGGCCACGCAATCAGGAAGAGGTGCGCAGTACCAGACACAAGTTTAGAATGAAAGGGCTACAATTAGCTGCTTGACTTCAATGGTGGGAAAACACCTCAAGTCCACGAAATGATTTCTCTCCCTGTATTCACAATGCACAGCGGCTCAGAGACACCAACATAAGCTGTGGGTTCTGGGGAATGGCAGACGAGGCTCGAACCGGGCTCCTTATGTGCTCACTGCCTGACCTTCACAGTCAAGACAGCAAAGCACGAGTCCACATCCTCCCAGTTCTGAGCCCATTGGTAGAACCTAAACACCCTGGAAGATGCATGTCAGTGGCAATATTTTGTCTGGCTTCTTGGTGGCTGCAACTGACTATCCAAGACACTGGGATAGAGATCTTAAGAAATGGCAGTCTTCCTTTAAAAAATAGGTGTGATCATTTTGAGAACTCTTCAGATAGTCCTAACTTGCAACAATTTAGTCTTCTGCAGCGTTTCTAATGCATTCCATTAGATAGCAACAACAAGGCAGCAGTCTGGACACAGCCACCAAGCTGGGAACACTGCTACTCTATAATTAGAAACTTCTTTGGTTCACAAATAGACTAAAAAAATGCTTAAAACACCACCAAGCAGGTGAGACACAGTGTAATTCAAACACATTTATTCCAAGTTCCGTCAGTTTAAGGCTTGTCAGGAAATATTTCTTCAGTGAACTGAAGTTGGATGAAGCTTTCGTAGCTGTAAGATCTGGTACAAGCAGAGCCATGCTTCTGCTATTTAGAATCCATGAAGAAAGTTTCAAAGTCCAGATTCAAGTCAGAAACGAGGGCGTCCACGAAGTCATCAATGGAGGGACACTTCTGAAGCATGCCTGCAGCCAAGCAACAGGAGGTTCACATTAGCACTGAGAGACACCAGAGGCAGGACAAGGGACCAAATCCCTCACACTGTGGCTTCTAATCCCAGAGGTTGGCTCGACAGCCTCACACAAGAGGACATTATATAAAGTCACAGGTAGCGTGTGGCCTGAAGCTGTTCCTGACTTCAAAGCATTTTATTCTTTATGCAACATCTGGTTTAAAGACTTAGGCCCAAATGCATTTCCCAAGCAGTTCTGCTTCTGTAGCTATTACTGTCCACTGGGAACGATGTTACCAGACTGAATTATTGAGAATTGCTAACCAGGGTAAGCTAGGGTTTCAGTCATTTGATTATTGGCGGGGTTCTAAGCACATCCTGCATACTCCAAACCCAATGAGGCATCAGTTCTTTTGCAAAAATCTTGAATCTGAGTCCCTCCACATTCCCTAGCACCAGAAGAGAAGATGCCTCAGATCTGCAGAATTCTGAAGGTCTCAAGAATCCGTCCCGAGGGAAAGATGCCTCACCCAGAAGACAGCTGATTGTTATGTGAAGTTCAAAATGGGTTTGGTCAAAACTTAGTGGTCCAGTTGCTAAGCAATAGGGATAGGGCATGAGGGAATATTCTAGAGCAATAGTTTTGTTCTCTACCTGGATAATTATTCAAGTTACACTAGTGTGCATGAGATAAATCTATTGAATAGAACAATGGTGATGCCTAAAAAATTGTATCATTATTTAATACCAAATTCAATCTTGAAAACATACATGAAAGTAACATTATACAGACTGAACAGGTTATATCTAGAAATATATATGTATATACATACATACACACACACACTCATATAACAACAATGAAAAAAAGAGGCCATGAATTGGAAATAGCAAGGAGAGGTATATGGGAGGGTTTGGAGGGAGGAAAGGGAAGGGGGAAATGATGTAATTATATTATAATCTCAAAAACTAAACAGAAGCCAGGCGGTGGTGGTGCACGCCTTTAATCCCAGCACTCAGGAGGCAGAGGCGGGCGGATCTCTGAGTTGATGCAGAGACCATTTGTAGGAAAATCTTTAAACATGGCTTTTGATCAATTATGTATTTTCTTTTAATATCTGAAATATTTCTATAATTACATAACTGCTTATTTATAATTAAATGACTGTAACTGTCAGGGGGTAAAACCATTTATTCAGAGTCAACCTACACAGGTAAGGATGACCATCCATTGTCTTTGAAGTGGGCCAGTTCAACCCAACAACCCGCCAGCATCAACGTGATCTGGTCTCATCCTCGGAACAGAGATACTCAGTACCCGTCCTGTGCCAACTCACTGCCCTGCCCATCCTACACCATTCCTGCACCTCAAAGGTGACTGTGGCAACAGGAGAGAAATACAAACAGCTCGGGTTTTCCTCAAAATAGTTTGTGAGGTTTGATGACTTTGTTTGAAATGTGACTGTTGAAGATGAAAGTGTAGAAGAACTTGGGACTTGAAGGATCAGGAAGGAGCTTCTGGGCACACAGCAGCTCCAATCAAAGGATCAAATCCAACACTGAAGGGCTTTGCAAGTATCAACATGAACCGATTCTACACAGAGAATTAAAGACAAACCCAATGTTTGAGACAGTTTCACAAATAAGAAAAATGAAAGTTGGCTCTTAGATATATGTCTTGGTTTCTAGACAATTCAACACAAGCTAGAGTCACCTGGGAAGAGGGACCCTCAACTGAGGCAAATTCCACCATCAGACTGGCCTGTAATTAAGTCTGTGGGGCATTTTCTTGATTAATGGCAGATGTGGGATTTGTGAGAGGGCCCAGCCCACTGCGAGCAGTGCCCCCCTGGGAGCTAACAGGAAGCCAGATGAGTGTGAAGCAGAGGAGCAAGTCGGTAAGCTCCCTTCCTCCATGGCCTCTGCTACAGCTCCTGCCTCTGGGTCTGGGCCTGAGGTCCTGCCCTGACTTCCCTCCATGAAAGACTGCAAACTGAAGGAGAAACAAACTCTCCTCCCTACCTTGTTTTTGGTTGGTTTTTCCTCGCAGCAACAAGAAGCAAACCAAAACTACCTACCTACCTAAAAACCTCTAGGAACACTTGTGTCTGAAAAAAAAATTGCCAAAAATGTTCCCTTTGTCTTTAAGTCTTAATTTGGAAAGGGTGACAATAGCTCTGTAGTTTCTTAGGAGACCCTGGATTGAGTAGAGTTGACAGCACCGCTCTCTGTGGAAAACCACAGGGGATATGAATGCAAACAAATAAGGACTGACTGTTCAGAACTGAAGAGACAAATGACAACGTCAAGAAAATAAGGTCAAAACTGCATTCAGATACACACTGTGCACCTATCCCAGATCACAAAAGGAAACTACGATATTGAGTCTCATGTACCTGACCATCTTTGAAGGTCAAGCAACATCCAATGACCATTAAGCAAGAATGTTCCAATTTATTTTTCTCATTTTACCTGAGAGGCAAATATGCCAACAAAAGACAGTATAAGCCAGAACACTTGCATCCTTGCTGGTCTACTTCTAGTACCTGTTTAATAACCTTGAAAGACAGGGCAATTATTCTGGGCCTACCTAAATAAATTATGATATCGAGTTGATTGTTGCAGCAGGAAGGTTTCCAAAATGCACCCTGTGCCTCTCTCTAAGTGCCTGCTGACCCTGGGCTAGAAAGAGTGGAGGCAGAGATGGCTCACAGGGGTAGAGGCGGAAGTGGAGGCTTGCTAGGGAAGAGCCATTCAAAATGGAGTAGGCACTGAGTGCCAGGCCTGGTGTTAAAAGCACTAATATCCTGGCTCTTTTTCTTCAGTGCATTTTTTTTTTGTTGCTGTTGGTTTTTTGTTTGTTTGTTTTGTTTTTGTTTTTTTGAGACAGGGTTTCTCTGTGTAGCTTTGGAGCCTGTCCTAGTACTAACTCTGTAGACCAGGCTGACCTCGAACTCACACAGATCCGCCTGCCTCTGCTTCCCAAAGGCGTGCGCCACCACCGCCTGGCTAAGTGTATTTTACTTTGAATGTTTTAAATTGAAATATAAACCCCCCCTTTTCCTCCCTCCAGCTCCTCCCAGTTACCAGCCCTCTGACCCCTCCCAGATGCTCTCCACTCTCAAGTTGTTAGCCTCCTTTTCTTTCATTTTATTTGTTATACACATACATGTGGATCTGTATGCACAAACATATATTAATAGAACCTGCTGAGTCTGTTTGTGTGTATATGGTTGCAAGGCTGACCACATACCAGAGACAGGTCTCTCAAGCAGTGGAGGCCACCCAGTTCTCATGGTTCCTGTTGGTTTTCTTGAACCATGGGAGTTTGAATCCAGAACCCATGTTCTTTAGGTACTAGGGTATGGCTTTAATGTTCTCTGATTCTGTGAGACAATATCCCTCCTAAAAACGCCACGGTTAATGATCAGCATCCTTGATGTGATAAACGTGTGGAGAAACCCTGGACACTTGCGACTTCTTGATGTTGCACATGACCCTACACACAACAAAGCGTTGTTCCAGCCAGAACACCCATTAGGTTTGGGCAGCCACACTGCTGCTCTAGAAGCACAATATGAGCAAACAACTGTGACTACCTCAATGGAGACCAGACAGAAAAAACTGGTTTTTGCTGACTGGCAGAGCAGCAGGCTGGTAATGGCCACAATGGAACACTCAGGAGACTAGGAAGGACAGTCCATGATCCAAGGCCTTGTCCCATCAGGGCACATGTTGAATGCTTGTTTGTGTCTGGGACTGTCTTGTACATAGGGAAGAAAAGCACCTAATAGTTCTGAGCCTCTGGTATTTTCTGGATGTCCTCGTGTATCTGTGACGAGTCCTTGCAACAGAATCCTCCTGTGATTGGGGGAATGCTCCTTAAACATGCATCTATACCTCACCAACGAGGTATACAGCATTTGTCCAAGCAAAGCACATGCTGTGACTGTACATAAGCAATCTAGCCAGACATTTAAAACAGGCACACAGTGGCCTGTACTCTTCAGGCCCATGAATGCCCTTCTGGGCACAGCTAATGCTTCTGTTTGCAAACACGGTTGAAAGCAGCTGCCTGGCTGCCGGCATGTGTAAGCTTCTGAGCCGGCCAGCCCTGCAGAGGCAGAACTTAGCTCTGGCTCCTTTACTAAGTGCCTGGGGTGAAATGGTGTGTGTATGGGTTAGAGAATGCAGGGGATTACCGGCAATTAAACACATTAGAATTCGGTTAAGCCATGAAAGAGAAGTTAAAGAGTTACTTCTTCCCTTTGAATCTAGTTCATAGACTGCTCAACACCAAACAAAGATGTCCAATAAATTAAATGTGTTTGTGTTTTGTACAAGTTTAATGAAAGACAAAGGAGGACCAATGAAGAACCTATAAAGAGAAACTGTGTAAGGGGTTTTCCACCCACTTGTTCATTCACTTCTGATATTTACACCAAAGAACCCAATGTGAACTAAAGACTAACAAAGAAATCACCTACTATCTATTAGGAAGATATTATTTATAAAATCCTGAGACTGTCTTATAGGATTCGTGAGGTTTAAAAGTTGAGAACGATCTTACTGGTGTCAATCTGGGAAGCTGTTAGAAATGTAACTTATCATTACTTTTTGTTTTTGTAGTTCTGGATGAGTTGAATCCAGGACTCTCGCCTACTAGACGAGAGGTCTAACATGAGCTATATGCCTGGCTCAAGAAACACAAATGCTTGATCCTGGGACCCCAGATCCTGCATCAAAACCAGTGTCCCAGGTCTGCATCTTGCTCAAGTATAGAATGGCTAGCCCAAGAGACCAGAAGAGAACATGAGCCTGAAATAGGATGCAGCTGTGCTCAGCTGGCGGCTATTGTTGAAAATTACTAGGCACGAAAGATGTGCATCTATTTAAACCATAGAAGAGCTTCCCAACAACAATAGGAAACAATCATAACCATTAAAAAAAAAAACCTAGAATTTTTTGGAGCATCAAATGCCAAGTTCTCAGAGCAAGGACAAGGCAGTTGAAAATAAACCTAAAATGGTCAAACAGATTTCCATGAAAATGCCTAAAAATCTGTGCAGTGGTTGAGAAGGGCAGGTCAGAGGGCACTGGGAAAGCCAGAGGCTGTGAAGACACTATGGCTCCATGTAAGGCCTCAACAGTATTCTTACTTAGAAAAGAAGAAGCAGGAGACAGAACAATGAACAAGAGCAGGCTGGAGGGCAATGGGTGGGTGACTCAAGCATGGAAGTTCAGAAACATTTCTTGCATGGTTTTTCCTGTGTCCACCTGCTTGTGCTGTGTGTGAGAACTATAAGCAAACCTCAGTCCAGCAGGAGCTGGAGGGAGCTGCCACCACATGGAAAGGCCCCACTGGTGAGCAGACACTGGAGGCCTGAGGGGGTGCCATGAGTGTTTATGAGTGATGCTCAGTAGAGAGTGATGGCTGCTGCATAGGAGCCAGTGCCTCCGGAATTGGGCTCTCTGCCAAAGCACCAAGCTCCAGGCCCTGCGGGTGCCAAGAGCGTTCACTTCTCCACTTCTACAGCTTCTTCTGCATGGTTCCCCAAACACCTATTTTTCTTTAGAAGTCAGAGTTGTCTCTGTCACAAAGATTGCCAGCTAATTAAACGGCCAGTTCACAAGCCAGTTACAAGAGCTGATGAGATATAGGGGGTGGGGGAGTTTTAGGGATAACTGTTGAGCGTGTTCTACATGCAGAGGACAAATTTCATCCAAATGATGCTGTCTTTTTGTTAGGAAGAAGGTCCAGGTGACAGGTAAGCGAGTTCTGACGGTTAATCTGCTCTCTATTCCTACCCCATCCCATCCCCATATGGACACAGGGCTCTTCTGGTCAAGGTAGGGAAGAGAGTGGCCAGAGAGTAGCAGGAGACGGTTGTCAAGCTTAGTCCAGGGAGACATGGAGTGGGATTATCTCCACAGACCATGGGTCTTCCTAGAATTGGTTCTTTGCTTATCAAGTCAGGCAAGGACATTTTCTGTTTGTGGGCTTTGTGGGTGCAGGAGTAGTTTGTAGGGTGGATGTGCGTTCCCTGGAGACAGAAGACTCTGGAGCTCTCATGGCCTGATACCAATCAGGAAAGCCAGTGCTCAGAGAGCAAGATTGCCAGGAGAAACAGCCCACTGGGTCAGCTGAAGAAGCACTTCCACCTCAGCTGATTAAATTCCGGCAGAGCAGTTCCTACTTAAGCTGTCTCTTAACTTAGGGAGAATCTGGTGAACTGGTAGGAGCATCAAGCTCCAAAAGGAAATGACTGTCAGGACAGCAGGTCCATTCAGAAAGTCAACACAGAAACTACCAGGTAACTACAGAGGTGCTGGGCAGGCTTGGGTGTGAGGCTGAATGGGACATTACCCGGCTTCCGAAGGCATTTTGTGACTTAAGGTACCGGTCTAACTTTCTTCTATGTGGGCATTTTCTTTTGAAGCACACAAAAGAGGAGCAGAGAGAAAAAAAAATACATTCTTCCTTTTCTAAATATACTTTGGAGGTCTCCAAACAAAGCAATGTACTCTGACAATACAGCGAGTATCTGGTAAGTGGTTAATTAGCCTTGGTTGAGCAACTAGATAAGGACCTGTGGACCAGACACCTGATGTCTATAAACCTCCATCCTGCCAGAAGCAACCCAAGGAAAAGCAAAAATGCCAGAGTTTAATAGCCATGAAGTTTAGGAAACTGGCTTAAGGTCACCTATTTTGCTAGACTGTCACACAGTTAAATAAGGTTGTGTTTAATGCAGGAAAATGACTAGTAACTGTAACAGTAACCCTCAGCCTCCAGGGCTTGAAAACCTACTTCCCAGTTCAAGAGTTGACGGATGAGGTGGCCCATTATTTTTGCACAAGCTGAATTTCAGGATACTGCTCTATGATTAAGTATTTAGGTTATTACCACAAAACTTATAATCACAAGCTAATTATCCAGCTCATGAATCATTGCTTATTTTACTTTTTTCTGCTTCTTGCTATAGCTAACTACTTAATAAAGTAAACGAAAAGATGTTACTAAAGTCACCCTAACTATAACCTGATATAGTTATAATAAAAGATTCTTAAGAACACATCCCTGGGGTGATGGGAAAATTCTAGAAAAGGACACTGCGGACAATCACACGATTTTGTAAACACTAACACTTTTGAACAGTAAGCTGAAATGGTTAAAATGGTGGGTTTGGGGCTGGGAAGATACTCAGGTAGTGCAAAAATGAGGACACAAGCTCACACCCTCAGCAGTCACATTAAAAACTTGGAGCACAGACAGGTGGGTCCTAGGAGATAACTGGCCAGCCAGATTTTCTGAATTGCTGAGTTTCAGGTTTAGTGAGAGAACTTGCCTGAAAAAAAAAAAAAAAAAAAGAGATGAATAGTAACTGATGAAGACACCTAATATTGGACTCCGGGCACTGCTCGTGTGCACCCCACCCCACAAACACACACAGTGATTAGGTATACCTGGCCACACACAGTGATTGATTAGGTATACCTGGCCACACTCAGTGATTAGGTATACCTGGCCACAGCTGAAACAGGAGAGACCAAAAGTGTTCGTTCCAATGCAGCACGTGGTTCATCTGATGAAACGCTAACCCAACATTACAGAAAAGCAGATTACCTTACAAAGACGCAGGAACAGTGAGGAGGTCTGAACATCCATCCGCAATACCATGACTAATTCTAAAAGTCCTCTGCAATAGTTAATGGCTACTTTTTATGCCAAAATAATTATATGTGCCAAACTCAGTTCAGACCAATTGGGAACTACAGCTACAAAGGCTGCCTGACGCCTGAGAGCTGTTTAGTGACTTTTATGAGATTGGAATTCCCATTCCAAGTCTGTCTCTCCCAAGCCTGGGGCAACTGTGTGGCTCACCTTCCCCACTTTGAAGTTCCTCCTTGATAGAAGGCGGTGGCTAACCCACACCTTTAGCTGAAGGTGGATCCCCACTATCTACCATCAGCTCCTGAGGAAATCAGACTGCCACCAGCACGTAAGCTGCCAGCAAGTCAAGTTCCTCTCTTCCTTTGAACTGGAGAGCTGCCTGCTCCCTAAGCTGCATTAGCACCCACCCTGCTCACACAGGCTGTGTCTCCGTGGAGTCACGGCTGTGTTCATGCCGGGCCTCTGAACTCTCAACAGATGCAGGGCCAGCAAGCACAACCCCACACGTGCTGTGTGCACACTAGTCAGGTCTCATTTCATCATCAGATATAATAATTCTACTCACAATTACATTTCTGGGTTACAAAACATTTTGCCTTTTGAAGCTCAATGTCTTCCCGAGGCCAACATGCCCACACATTAAATAAAGACACACCCTCTTAAAAAACCCAGCACCCATAACCAAAGTGAGGCCTCAGCCTTGAGAACGCAGGTGCTCTCTTTCATTTCTTTCTTTCCCTAAAGCTCTCAGCTACTTCTGAGGCTATGCTGGGTGAATAACCGAATAAGCAAAATGGAAGGAGTCTATTTACTTACCTATTATGCTAGGCTACCATCTTCCTTTATTACTGAAACTATGTGATAAGCCCAGTGTTCCTAACTCTAGATCTGGTGTCATGACACGTGTCTTTACTTACTCCTAGGTAAATGCTGTTCAAGAAAAGGCGGTTCCCACCAGTGAGCATGCTTCAGGAGCCACGTCCTGCATTCACACTTGGCATATCCGATTTTACTGTACGGTCATTTCCCTGTAGCTAAGGTGAAAGAGGTATATCCTTTCTAGCTGGTGGGCCACTGTGCAGACTGGTCTCGGAGAGCTCAACAGCATCTTTTTCAGCATAATGCATTTCTGATGAGGGAATTCAATTACCAAAAATTACAAAGGAATGAGGGGAAAAATACAGTGGAACACGCGAGCAACTACTTCCCAGGCAAGGACTGCCTGGTGGAACCTGAAGATGATGCTGAAGGGATTACCAGCCCACGCAAGGCGAGGCAGCTCTGCAGTTGAAATCCAAGTTCTGTCCTTGCTACTGGGTGACTTCAGGCAAGTGAATTACTAAGCACCCTGGACTGTTCAAAGGATTATTGGGACTGTTCTCATCACTTTTGCTACTTTTGTAACTCTCCCCTACACATTCAACTCTAAAAACATAGAGTCAGACTATTTGCTAAGATCCAATAGAAAACATTAATGCTTGGAAAAATCAGTATACAGGGTATTTATTATTTTAACGGAAATCTCACATTAGTGTGAAATATGTGTGCATGGTGCCAATTTCATAACCCAAATTCATCATTAATGTTACACCACACCCAGAAATGTCTCCTTTTAGGTACCTGAGAGACATTCACCAGAAGATAGCCTGTGACAACTGTCGGACATTTTCCTACTCTAATGCTCTGTGGCAACATTTCCAACAGGAGGTGGCTAACAAACGTTAGTTTCAATTTTTTTAAAAAAGAATTATTTTATTTCTAATTATGTTTCTGTGTGTGTGCACTGCATTCAGGTGCCTGAGGAGGTTAGAGGTGTTGGGCCCCCTGAGCTGGCGTATAGGCAGGAGTGAGCCACCTGCCATGAGTGCTGGGAATCAAACTCAGGTTCTCTACAAGAGCAGTATTTGCTCTTAGATGCGGAGCCAGCTCTCCAGATGCCAAGTCATTTCCTAAGCTAAACTCTTCTCTACAGGCTGAGTGCCCTGTTGTAGGTGATGTTCCAAGTGTTCTATTGGGGTATGCCCAGCAGCAGTCCACACAGAAGCTCAAGGCCTCAAGAGTACTGGGCAAGAAGACTGTGACTCCAATCAGGACTCCAGGCAAATGACACCAGTTTTTCTAATGTTACTGTCCATAATGTACAGTCCCAACCTCATATTAAGAATGACATCTGATGCCCTCCACCTAAGAACGAATAAAGAAAATGTGGTAGGTTACACAATGGAGTAATACACAGATATAAAAAAATAATGACATCTTGAAATTTGCAATCAAGTGGATAGATCTGGGTTACTAAGTGAGGTAACCCAGACCCCAAAAGACAAATATAGTATGTACTCACTCACAAGTGGCTTTTAGACATAAAGCAAAAAAAACCAGCCTACAATTCACAGTCCCAGAGAACCTAGACAACAGAGGACCCTAAGAGAGACTTACATGGATCTACATAGGAAGGAGAAAAAGACAAGATCTCCTAAGTTGGGAACGTGGGGGGCATGAGAGGGGAGAGGGGGAGGAGGAGGAAGAGGAGAAAGAGGAGGAAGGGGGGAGAGTGAAGAAATATGTATAGCTCAATAAAAACAATAAAAAGAGTGGCATCTGGGAACTGGGCACAGTGGTACACACCTTTAATCCTAGTACTCAGAAAGGAGAGGCAGGTGGACCTCTGTGTGAGAGAGACTTTGTGTCAAACTCCACCCCCCAAACAATACCATCTGTGGCCTAGAGAAATGCCCAGTTGGTAAAATGCTTGCCACAAAAGCATGAAGACCCGAGTTTATTCCCCAGCACCCATGTAAACCCAGGTTTAGGGGCATGGGCTTGTAATGCCAGCACTGGACTGATAGGCACAGCACATCCCTAGGGCTTGACAGCCAGCCACTTTAACTGGTTCAGGGAAAACTCTGTCTGCCTCAAAAAGGTGGAGACATGATGAGGGAAGACACTTGACCATGACCTCTGACAAGCCCCCTCCTATGCACAGCCTCACACACTTTTACATTCACGAACATGTATACATACACATACACACAGAGAACATCATACGTGCAGACTATTGTTAATGTTTAATGATGTTCCCATTAAGTAATCATAGCACTAAAATATATTATCTATGTGGTATTTTGAAAATGTACATGCATCTAACCATGTTTTAAACACCGTATTTACTATTATTGTGTGGGTATGTGCACCATGGCACACATGTAGAGGTCAAAGGAAAATTGTGTGAAGCTGGTTCTTTTCTTCCACCCTTATGTGGGTTCAGAGTATTGAACTCAGACCACTAGGTCTACAAGGAGAGTACCTTTATCCACTTGAGTCATCTAACCAACCCTATCCATATATTTTTTGAGAAATAATTTCAGTTTGTAGTCTAGACTGGCCTTGAATCTAGCAATAAGACAGAAGTGTCTTAGCCACTTAAGTGCTGGGATTATATATATAATGTCTGGCACTTACATTCTTTAGAGACATAATGAGAAAAATAAAACCATTGGTATATTTTTCTGGTTGAGTCTGTTGGCCAGAAGTTATTTTATTGGGGCTTTCTTGGTTCTGAAATAAGATAAACCCAGACACTTTTCTGAAATGTTACACAAAAGAAGGGCTTGAGTAAATTTATATCTAATAGAATATAACAGCATCTATAATTCAGAAGAAACTATCAAAGGAAGCACCAACCATTAAAGTAGGAAGTGACAAGTGGGTTGAAGAAGACAGGGGTGAGGCTGTAGCTTCAGGAAGGCAGTAGATGGGGGCTGAGCCAACCGGTGCTGGACCACTCCACACTCACGGTAAACCAAATGCCACTGACAGTGCTACTGACCAGCTCTGAAGGACTAGGGCAGTGGCCAGACTTCATCACACTCGTTTCCAATGACTTATGTACCAGTATAAGGCAGACCCAGGATGCTGTACACAGTACGCTCTGATTACCACATCAGCCTTCCTGTGGAGTGAGCCTGCTTCCCAGGTGTTGCTGAAAACACAGCACAGGGCTCTGGCATCACTTGGGCAGGAGCTTCTGATGCCCTAGGTTAGTATGGAGGTGCTCAGCTGTGCTTCAGAAATCTAGAGAGCAGCAGCGGTCTGCTGTGAGTCTGTGGTCTTCGCTCTGTCTCTTCTCTATGGCTATTTTATAATCAATACTGTTCCACTCTGTGGGCACAGGCATTGTGCTGAATGACACACAAGAATTTACAGAGCATTTACAGGTGAGCAGTTCAAGTTCTAGCAGGGCAAAATGGCACACTCTTATAGTACATCCCATGCACTTGGAGGATAAAGCAAAAGAGATGTCGACTGGGTGGGTCTGTACTTGGACCCAGGTTCAAGTCTCAGCAATGAAATGAAGTAAAATTGGTTAACGTCAGTCACAGGGAGCGGCATATGCTGGCTCACACCTGCAATCCCAGCCCTGGAGAAGCTGAGGAAGGAGGCTACAGAATGAGACCCTGTCTCAGAAAAACATATAGCTGCTCCTGGTTCCAGCTCAGGGTCCCTTAGTTATTCCTAGGGGTCCCTTTCAGTCTTTCCAAATTTTGCCCATATCTATTCCTTTGTGGTTCTACCAAGGCTCAGAACCTCTATCACAGCTGCTACACTAGGCTGGGACTCTGGTAGGAGCCCTTTATCCTCCTTCCTGTCTTCCATTTCAGTGTCTCAATACTCAACCCTTAGACTGGCCTCAGCCTGCCTGCTGCCCCTCCTCCCAACCTACCTCCATCCTCCTGGGACGTGGGCTGTTGGTGCAAACCCAGGGTTCCTCTAGTTCTTTCCTGCTGCCTGGCTCAGCCTTTCCTTCTAGCGCATCTCCATTCCTTTGTGATTCCTCTCAATGACCTGCTCTCTACCAGGGACCCCATAGCCGCCACACTTGGCTGGAACCCAGGGACTCCACAGCTGCTACACTTGGCTGGGACCCAGAGTGGGCAACAGCAACCAAAGACTAGAACTCCTACCTAACAAAAATAAGACTGGCTGTCACACCAAGAAACACTTCAAACATCATAACTCCAGATGCTTAGACCTCAGCACAAATGTCACCAATATGAAGAACTAAGACAATAGCCTCCTCCAGAAGCCAGCCCTATTGTGATTGGCAGTGAAAAAACAATTTACCAGAAACACAAGACAAAGACGTCAAAACAGCCTTTATGAATATATTCAAGGACCTTAAAGAGAATATGAGTAAATACTTTCTTTAATGAAGACTGAAAACAAAAACAACTGAATGAAATAATAAAAACATTTCAAGACATGAAAGTAGAATTTAACAATACAATAAAATCACTAAAGAAAATCCAAGCCGAGATGAAACTGGAAATGAAAGGCTCGGCATGCCATTCAAAAACCTCAGAGGCAAGCCTCGCCAACACAGTAAAAGGAATGCAAGAGAGATGCCAGGTATTGAAGACGAGGGAGAAGAACTGAACACCTCACTCAAGGAGAATTTCAAGCCTAAAAAATATCCAGTCACAAAATAGCCAGAAAACCTGGGACACCATGAAAGGATCAAAGCTACAAATAATAGGAATAGAGGAAGAAGGAGAAACCCAGGTCAAAAGCTCGGTAAATATTTTTTTTTAACAAAATCATAGAAGAAAATTTCTCCAATCTAAAGAAGGAGAGGCCTAATACGAGAAGCATACAGAACACCAAACAGACAGGACCAGAAAAGAAACCCCTGCCTATGACACATACTAATCAATACTAACCAAAACACTAAACATACAGAACAAAGGAAAAGCTGTAAGGGGAAAAAGATAAAGTAACATATAAAGCCAGGCTCATTCAGATAACACTCAACTGACCAATGGAGCCATGGTTCTCAACCTGGGGGTTGCAACCCCATTGGGGTCAACTGGCCCTTTCCGGGGGTAGCCTCAGACCATCAGAAAACACAGACATTTACGTTATAATTCATAACAGCATTAAAATTACAGTTATGACATAGCAATGGTAATTTTATGGTTGAGGGTCACAACATGAGGAACTGTATTAAAGGGTCGCAGCATTAGGAAGGTTGAGAACCACTGCAATGGAGACTCTGGAAGCCAGAAGGGCCTGGACAGATGTTCCACAAACTTGTAGGGGCCCAGATTACTGAACCCACTAAAACTATTGATTGACATTGTGATTCAATAGATAGAGAACAAAAAAATTCCACAATAAAACCAAATTTGGCAATTTCAATCTACCAATCCAGATTAGCTACATTCAAGAAGACACAAGGAATAAACATTCCCAGTGTGGTTGGTTTAAAAAAAAGGGGGGAGGGGGCTACCATGTAGGAATAAAATAACAGAAATCAATAAATACTGCTCATTGGTAACTACTAACATTAACGGTCTCAACTACCCAGCAAAAAGACACAGACTAAACAGTTTTGATTAGAAAACAGGATCCATCCTTCTGCTGTACCCAAGAAACACACCTAGTCATCAAGGACAGACGTCACCTCAGGGGAAAAGGATGGAAAAGGTATTCTAAGCAAATGGACCCATGAAGCAAGTACATGTGGTTATTCTAATAGCCGACACAAATAGACTTCAAACCAAAACTAATTAGAAGAGACAGGAAAGAAAACTACATACTCACAAAGTAAAAATCCACCAAGAAGAGACTTTAATTCTAAACACTTATGGACTGACCACTAGGCACCCAAGTTTATAACAGAAACACTACTATGGCTAAAATCACACACTGACTCTCTCACACACATGGGTAGTGGGTGACTTCAATTCTCCACTGTCACCAACAGTCATGCCATCCAGACTAAAACAGAACAGAGAAATGCTGAAATCAAATAGTGTCATAAACTAGTGGACCTATCAGATGTCTACAGAGTATTTCACCCAAGAATAAAGAATACACTTTCTTCTCAGTGACCCACGGAACCTTTTCCAAAACTGACCACATATGAGGACATAAAGCAATTGTCAACAGACTACTGAAAAAAGAACTGAAACAACACACTGCATCCTATCAGAATGGCCTTGATCAATAAAACACATGACAGCACATGCTAGGGGGATGTGAGGAAAGGGGAAACTTATTTATTGCTGATGGGAGTGCAAACTGGTACAGCACCTATGGAAATCAGTGTGGAGGTTCCTCAAAAAGTTGAAAATTGATATACCACAAGATCCAGCTATCTTTTGGGCATATAACCAAAAGAACCTATACCCTATTATGGAGATACTGACTCATCCATGTTCATTGCTGCTCTATTCATAACAGCTAGAAATTGGAAGCAGCCTAGATCTCCAACAACTGATAAGTGGATACTGAAAATGTGGAATGTTGGGTATGTTACTTTTGATTACGCTCCATTTGTTTAACTTTTTGAAGTTGTGTTGCTGTGCCTGTCTAAAACACCTGATGGTTTAATAAAGAGCTGAATGGCCAATAGCGAGGCAGAAGCAAGGATAGGCAGGGCTGGCAAGCAGAGAATATAAACAGAAGGAGAAATGTGGAAGAAGAGGAGCAACAAGAGAGAGAACGAGGACACCAGGGGCAGCCACCCAGCCACCCAGCCACCCAGCCAGTCACGGAGTAAGAAGGAAAGAAAGGTATACAGATATGGAGAAAGATAAAAGCCCAGAGGCAAAAGGAAGTGGGGATAATTTAAGTTAAGGAAAGCTGGCAAGAAACAAGCCACACTAACGCCTGGCATTCATAACTAAGAATAAGCCTCCATGTGTTTTTTTGGGAGCTAGGTGATCGGTCACCCACAAGAGAGTAAAGAGTAAAACAAGCAACAACACTGGCACATTTACACATTGGAATATTGTTAAGATAAAAGAAATTATGAAATTTGCAGAAAGATCATCCTGAGTGAGGTAACCCAGACAAAAAAAAGACAAATATTGCATGTTTTGTCATACGTGTGGATGCTAGCTTTTAAGCTTTGGATATGCGTGTGACAATCTTTTTTGTTTTTGGGAGGGTTGTTGTTTTCTTTGTTTGGTTGGTTTTTTGTTGTTGTTGTCTGGTTTTTCAAGACAAGGTTTCTCTGTGTAGCTTTGAAGTCTGTCCTGGAACTCGCTCCATAGACCAGGCTGGCCTCAAACTCAGAGTTCACCTGCCTCTGCCTCCCGAGTGCTGGGATTAAAGGTGTGTGCCACCATCACCACCAGGCTTAAAAATGGAATCATCACATAAAGGGGGAGACAATGCCCCGACTAGACATCTTATGGTACCAGCTAAAACGTCCAGTGCCAGGAACAGTTCTATTTTGTTGAGTTTCTGGCCAAGGTGTCCCACAGACTCCCCATCCAAATATTGCAGGCTACTGTCAAGGCTACTGGTTACCTCTATAACCTGATGGCAGGCCCTTTTACTGAAAACAGCTTCTTTACATCATCAAACATGGAGAAATTAAGTTGGTGACAACTGGAAGTCTCACCCCTTCTTACCAGCATTCCTGAGGCCAGAAGGTACTTTTTACCCTGGAGGAAGGAGAAAAGTAGTTCCAGTATCATCCAGCTACAAATCCTGTGACCTACAACAGAGACTTGACTGCAAGATACAAGGTGCAATAGAGGCATAAATGTTACTTTCTGATTAGGTTTAAGGTCCACTTCATGAGATGGAACCTGTTCCTGATACTCCTAAAAGTGGCTAAGAACCTGAACTAGATCATGGGCCTAGGGGAAAACCTAACACTATTACTCTTCTAAAGAAATATAGCAATAAAACAAAACAGATCAGAGCATCACTCAAGCCTTATCAGAGAAGCTACTTCTTGCAGTAGATGGAATTAACAAAGGCCAATGTGTAGGGAGCACTCAATCCTAAATGTCTTCATCAAACTCCCCCCCTCAGGACTCAGGGATCTAAGTGGAAGAGGAGGCAGGAAGATTGTAAAAGCCAGGTGATGGATGACTCTAAGGAAAACAGCGTCTTCAAGACTCGTCAGGACCGTTACACATATGAACACACAGGGACCGTGCCAGCACACAAGGCCTACACCAGTTCCAACCAGACAAAACCCCAGCACCGAGAAGGGTAAGTAGACATAAAGTCTCACCCCTAATCAAGAACCTGTTTTTAACTGATAACTGATGGGAAGAGAATCTATCAAGCACACTCCAGGGCAGGTCCCATGCTAATGAATAGTTAACCAATACAAAGTAGAACCCATAATTTTTTGTGTACTTTTTTGCCTCATTTTATTTCTGTCTTATTTAAAAAAATCTTTTTTGATTTTATTTGTGTGTGTGTGTTTGGTGTGTGTGTGTGTGCGTGTGTGTGTGTGACAGAGAGAGAATATGAAGTTGGTAGATAGGAAGGTAGGTAGGATCCAGGAGGATAAAGAATATGATCAAAATCTATTATATGAAATAAAATTTTTAAAAAAGCGACCAACCAATCAACTGACCTCTCTATTTAGTTGCTTTTCTGCTGCTGCTAATAAAACACTAACCAAAAGCGACCTGGGGAGGAAAGGGTTTATTTCAGCTTCTATATTACATTCCATCACTGAGGGAAGCCAAGATAAGAGCCACAGGCAGAGCTGACACGGGGACAATGGGGCAATGCTCCTTACTGGCTTGATCTCCATGGCTTGCTTAGTCTGCTTTCTTACACAACTCAGACTCACACTGTCCAAGTGTGGCACTATCCACAGTGAGCTGGGCCCTCAGTCGAGAAAATGCCCTATATACACACTCACAACCCAGTCCAACGACAGCAGTTCTCAATTGGGGTTCCCTCTTCCCGGGTGACTCTACTTTGTGTCAAGTTGACAAACAATAACCAGCATGCCTCACCACAGCCCCCCAAACCCACCACAACAAAACCAAAAAAAAGTATCAAGAAGAAAAATCGAGGCAAGTAGAGGTTCTGGCTAATGCTAGTGTAAGAAAGATCAGATCTACCAGCTTCTGGAGAGAGGCAGCTTTACTTTTTGGCCTGTCAAGAGATCAGCACACCGTAGGGCTTCTCTTGGCCTACAGTGTCAAAGCACAAAGCACTCAACAGTTGCTGCAGTGGTCCCACAGGGGCTCACCCCCAGCCTGCTTCATCTGGTTCTTCAGCCAGCACAAAGGTAGTTGACTCAGGAGGCTGATTAAGCATTAAAATGCAGTAAGCATGGCTCACTACTTATTCCTGGTACTCCAACAGCAACGAGTTAGAGTATCAAAGCCTCAGACCCCAGCCACTCTTCCTGTGGCCGTCTCCATCTGGTCTTTCACTTCCAGGAGCCACGTGCTTCCTCTCTCGTGTATCTGAATCTTTGAAATAGCGACTCCATTCTAACTTTCCCACTTTGCTCGTCTCACATCCCCTTTCCAAGCAGAACAGCTTACATGAGTAGCCATTTGAACGGTGGGTGTGTTTGGTCCTTACACCACGCCACCGGGTCAGAGCAAGCAGAGTAAGCTGCAGGCTCCAAGATGGCTCCCAGAGTGGAGGGAGACTTACACCCCTGTGCTGCTCCACCCAGGACTTCCTCTGGAGCAGAACATACTGGCTGGGTAGACATCTTCGAAATTCACCACTGGGGATCAGGGGGAACACTTGTTCATAGCTTTCACTGGACACTACACCCCTACACAGACAAGTTGCTCATTTTAAACAAATGAACATCAGGGTTTTCATTCTATGAGCTTACTTGTTGGGCACTATGAAAGCATTACAGACTAATTTTTAAAATTTTGTTTTTTGTTTTTTGGGTTTTTTTTTGTTTTTCAACACAGGATTTCTCTGTAGCTTTGGAGTCTGTCCTAGAACTCGCTCTTGTAGACCAGGCTGGCCTTGAGCTCACAGAGATCCACCTGCCTCTGCCTCCCCAGTGCTGGGATTAAATGCGTGCGCCACCACCACCTGGTTTTAAATTTTATTTATTCATCCATTAATTTATTTATTTTTCTATTTATTAAGTGTATGTGTGAGCGTGCACACACGCACATGCAAGCCAGAGTGATTTTTCCTTACACTGTGTGGGTTCCAGGGGCTGAACCAGGTTATCAGGCTTGGTGGTAAACACCCATCTGTTGAGCCATCTTGCAAGCCTGAAAGTGATAGTTTAATAAATACTAGACTGCTATTCCAGTGTCAGGCTCCTGGGGTGGTGGGTGAAAGGTGAGTACTCTTAAGCAACACAAATGGGAATTAGGAGGCAATGTCAAAGGTCAAAGGCTAAAGGTCAAAGGCTTCGGGATAGTGCTTGCAGTTGGCCTGGTGTCAATGAAGCTCTGAGAGCTAACTTACATTACTAATATGTACAGGTTATTTCATGCTGCTTAACTCAAGCAGCAGAATTTATCTCTGAGCTCCTATAGTATTTTCTACTAATACTTTAATGCTCATTTCTTAACTTTTTTTGTTTTGTTTTGTTTTTTCAAGACAGGGTTTCTCTATAGCTTTGGAGTCTGTCCTGGAACTAGTTCTTGTAGACCAGGCTGGCCTGGAAACTCAACAGAGATCCACCTGCCTCTGCCTCCCGAGTGCTGGGATTAAAGGTGTGCGCTACCACCACCTGGCCTAATGCTCATTTCTTAAATAGTTCTAAGTTACTAGAATAACTTGGTGGTCGTCAATTAAAAGAATTACAAAATGGAAAGACTGATCTACTTTACTATGTCTTCTGGAACACTGGCTAGTATCATAATAACTATATGTGGCAGTTAGATGCAGAGACCAGAAAGGAAAGAAGACACAGCATCTTCAAGAGCCAAATGGCAGCATCCATTTAAGGTCTCCACTTTTTGATAATACTGATCAAAAAAGAACAGAGTATAGGAAAGGGGCAATAGGTACCCTGACATGGTGTGTGCGCTGAAGGGCCTGAGCAGGTGAAAGGAGGTGAAGGCCAGGCTGGTACCTAACAGAGGAAGGCAGAGAGCAGGTGAGCCAGAACACAGAGAGCATGCCCTGCTGGCCCAGGCAGTGAGTTTTAGCAGCCTTACACACATGGGAAGGGCTGTTTGGACCAATCACAGACATTTGTTTTGAACCAAACTCAGTGTTGCCTCTTAACACCAATCACTATCCTTTTCTTAGCAATTAAGGGAAGAGCTCCCCTCTGGCCTAGATGGAAATGGAGCAGGGTAAACTAGAATATATCAGGGGATGGTCGTAATAGTAAAATAGCTAGTACAAACTTTCAAAATAGCCCTCCAGAGGCTGTGCTCTTCTGTGGTTTTCTCAAGGTGTCCGTAGACTGTTCATGGCTGGTGCTTGTGTCTGCCTGACAGCTTGACTGATGGTTCTCTTGCTGTGGGTAGCAGGGCAGTGGAGGAGAGTCTAACACCTGTTACTCAGAGGGCCAAACTGCCCAATTTCCTGACATATTTTTCTTGTTTACAGAAAATGAACAATAGAAGGGACCCTTAAAATGCAAATGAAAAGAACTTTTTATTAACACTAACAGTGACTTTGAACAAATGTTAACATCTTAATAGTGCCCAGTCCACCAGGGAGAGATGGCTCCCACTTAACAGTGTCAGCTTCCAAGGTTAAATTTGTGGTTGCTTAGCCCCTTGCACTTAGGACAACGGCAGGAGTGGGTGGTGAAGGAGAGCTGCTTACTACAAGGTACAGAAAACAGAAAACCAGGGTCTGTGCTATCCTCCAAGAACCATTCCCTGTAGCCTGCTTCCTGAAGCTCCCCAAATAGCATCACCAACTAGGAACCAAGTATGCAAACGGGAGCCTATGGGGACATTCCATATTCAAACGTTAAAGTCAGACACTTAACAAATCTCTACCAGAGGCCCTGACGGAGTCCTATGATAAGGCTATAGATATGACCAGGAACATGACGCTGAGAGAGCTCGGACTTTACTGAGGGCAGAGACCAAAATAAAGCAATCTGGAGGACATTAAGTCAGAAGAAAAAGGGTAAAGCAGTTCAGAGATAGGAGAGGCCTCCCTTACTACAGAGAAGAACACAATCTATGTGAACTCCTGAACAACCTGTCACAAGTCATCAGAATGATTTACTTCCAGCATCAGTCTTACTTGAGATGATAAAATTTTTAAAAAGCACCTGATCCTAGCCAGGCATGACAACAGACACCTGCATTCCCAGCACTCGGGAGATAGGACTACCTCCAAGCCAACTTACACCACACATTAAGACCTAGGTAAAAAACAAAATCATTATCACTAAAATCGTCTTAGCTCTTCATGTTTAATTCTCTATGTGAGGGGGTTTCCTAAGTCGCTACAGCATACTTCAGGGCAGGCACTCAGGAGCCCGGGCCCTGGGCCTCTGAGCGTGTTCTGGCATCTGCCAAAGCTGGGCCTCCATCCCTGGGGGCACGCATGCTGGCTCAGACAGGGAGAATTTGTCATATGTTAAAGCTTATCTCTCTTCTTGAAAATTCCACTTGATTAAAAAATTAAAAAGCAAACAGACATTAAAAAATAAACTTGGGAATAATAGCCATCCAAAGGCAGCATGTACCTACTGAGCATGCCAGCTTCCTGCCACAATGCCAATATTTGTGGATTAATTGGGCAGCATGATTAAAAGTTAACTGCATGTTTTTAAAACTGGAAATAATAACTACTAATTTTCAGTGCTAAAAACCATGTAAAACGCCTCTCCTAAATAGCCACATATACATTTTAACAAGAGGGAAAATCAATCAAGCCAGTGTTGAATAATGACTGTTTATTTAGCTTTCCTACTTCAGACATCAGTTATATTTCTGCTGACAGACAGGGCTTATGGGTACTTGACTGTCATCATGTTTCTCTTGTACAAACTACACCAGCAGCAAAGCCAAACAATAAGCATGTTTGGTTATGTTGTGTTAGGTTAGTAATTGTATTAGCAAACAAAACAAACAACAACAACAACAACAACAAAACAATACTCAATACCTGGATGATGCATCAGTAAGACATCAAACTTTTAAAGCAGACTAAACATTTTGCCCCAATTTGAGTAAATGTGCCATCTGGTCAGCAGGAGCTATGTAACTGGGAAATGAACCTGACTTCTGAAAACATAGGTCCCACCGCCAGGGTGACTTGAGAGCCAGTTCTGTCTGGGTTCCTTCACCAACACAGGGGTTGAATCTTCGTGGCTTGGAGCTCCTTGCTCTGAACTCCACACTGTGACTGGAACCACAGACCTAGCGTTGGCTTCTCTGTCTCCATTGCAGTGTCTATATATTATGCTCTGCTGGCTCACCTGTATCCCACAGTCCCACAGTTCTGTTACCATAACAACATGATGACCTCTTTAGGGTCAAAGCCTGGAGCTTTACCTCACTCCCTCACTTCAGTGTCAAATCCCAGGCCACGCTGAGTCTATTTCATGGACATTTTCAGTTTATGTTTTTCCCTCCAGATGCCTATTCTCCAACAGCCAGGGGTTTATTTAACTTAACCTTTACCACGGCCTTCTGCTTAGGCATCTGTCCTGGACAGCTGGACAGCCAAGGGATACCATCAAAAGTATACCCTAAATGCCCGCGGCCCGCACGGCGCCTGCTCTCCCCAGTGGCATTTGTTATCACATCACTCTAACTGAACCTATGTGCCTCTACTCCCCATCCCGCCACAGTGGGAATGGCCCCAGATCACAGCCTCGGTCTAATACAAGCAGGCCATCCATATTTACTGCAATCCTGTGCTGTACAGAGCCCCGATATGGTCCAGGGCTAGCCAGTTCCCTGTGGTCAGCATCTTATGCTGGGATGGCAAATTTCTTACAACTAAAAGGCCAATACAGAGTGGGACTGACGAACTATGTGCCGCCTTCTCATCACCTCAGTTTTTATCTAGTGCCTTTTTCTGTCTCAAGTCCCACCCAGAACACCCTACACTAGTGTTGTCTCTGCAGGCTCCCATGCCCCTCCTTATCTACAGCCTTAACAGGCTTGCTGAGTGCTGCCCAGGGATGAGGCAGAAGGATTTCCCAGGGTTATCTGATCTACTCATGATCAAATTTAGCATGTGATTTGGGGACAGAAGTCTTCAGGGACACAGTGCCCTCACAGCTTGTCACTGCCAGCCATTCCTTGCCATCTGGATGAGATGCCATCTGCCAAACCTGTGAGTAAAGTTCCCCTGTTCCTCTCCCGTGGTATCTGGGTGGTGTGTGTGGGTTCACACCACACAGACTGAAATGGGGGGTGCCATTTATTGAGAGAAAAGTCACACACATGATGAGAAGTCCTCTCCATGGGACTATGTCTGCTCTGCCCACTCAGCCCTTCCATCGTCTGTGTCAGTGTGGACACACAGATTCATAGTTGAGGCTCCGCATTTTACCTTGGCAAGGCACTACTGACTGAGGTGCTTAGATTCCTGGATTTGGCCACTGAGGGCTCTGTCAGCAAGCTCACTGCTGATGACACACTTGCCACTCCTGACTGTGCTTTTGGGCACACCCATTTTGTGGCACTGAAGATGTTCCTGGATCATTTCCAAAGTCTTCCCTGTTCTGGGTCTAGAATCAGCCATTTTCCCCCAAAGAACCCTGGTTCCATTTCAGGGGGAATGGAGTGAACCCATGTCTACATGAATGCTGTAGACCTGGCTCTGGAGGGATGATGTGACATTCTGTCTAGGAGGACGGTGTCAACTCATGTCTGGGAAGATAGTATGAACTTGTTTCTGGGTGGATAGTGAAAACCTATGTCTGAGTGGATGGTGTGACTTAGTGTCTAGGAGGATGGTATGAACCCATGTCTGGGTGGATGGTGTAAATATGTCTCTAGGTAGATGGTATAAACCCAAGTCTAGGTAGATGGTGTGACCCATGTCTTGGAGCTGGGAGTCTTCCATGCCTGGTCTTAAAGGTCTTTTAAGAAAGGGTAAATATCTGAGTTGATTACTTTATTAATCTCTTTGGGGTGACCTTTGGGAGTCTAAACCATAATCCTTTGGTTTGTTTTTGTGAACATAAATATCTAATGCACTAGAAGACATGATTCAGAATAATTACGGCAAAGTGAATACATTTTTGTCTCTATAAAGATCTGCAGAAATGCTAAATAGTAAATGAATTTTAATCAGCTTAAGGTCAGACCTTGCAGGCTTCTAGACCTTGGTCCTGTGAGTCACTTGGGAAGGGAGTTTCAGTTTCCTGAGAATTGACTCACTTATCTGCTATTTTTCCTTTTATCTGAGTTTTAGAACACTGTCAGTTATCACTGCAAACTGCTCTTGGCCATAGAGACATCAAAATAAAGCTGAGCTTGTTGGTAGAAGGGGCTGAAGTCAGAGCACATAGGCTTGCAGGCCCAGGGCTCTGGCCAATCTTTCCTCTAGGGCCAATGGGGAAGGAAGTGGGAGGCTTTGTCATGGAGTAGAAAGTGCTCAGAGGAAGCCAGAGGAAGGAGGGTTCCCTACAGGTTCAGAGGACAGAGGAGACTCTAAATGGCAATGGCGATAGCTAGGTTGTAACACCGCAAAAAAAAAAAAAAAAAAAAAAAGCAGATGACACAGACTTGGGGGAAACAGGAGCCCTGGAGGCTGATGCCACAAATCCCCCATCTATAGATCACTCAGGTCAGTTCCTGCAGGGAGGCAGCAGTGGAAGGGTGTGGACCTTGGCTAGGTTTCTTTATAGAAACAGAGATCCTTGTTACAGGGAACTAACGGAAGTGACACAAAAAAAGACCTTGCATGGTGACCATTTAGTAATTAGTAAAAATTATGGAAAATTAAGTAAAATCTAAACCCTAAAACTCAGCAAAGGCACAGCGAACACAAGCATAGGGCTAAGTCTTAGGGAGGATGGGGTGCTGGCTTGCATGAGGGGCAAACTGCCGACACAGTCTCCACCTCTCCAGTGATGTGGGAATCCCCTCTGTATGCTGTGATTACCATTAATGAATTAAGAAGCTGCTTTGGACCTATAGCAGGGCAGAAATTAGGTAGGCAGGGAAAATGAAACTGAATGCTGGGAGAAAGAAGGGTGGAGTCAGAGAGAAGCCATGGAGCCGCTGCCAGAGTCAGACATGCTGAAACTTTGTCGGTAAGCCACTGCCACATGGCGATATACAGATTAATAGAAATGGATTAAATTAATATGTAAGAGTTAGCCAATAAGAAGCTAGAGCTAATGGACCAAGCAGTGATTTAATTAATACAGTTTCTGTGTGATTATTTCAGGGCTAAGCATCCAGGAACCAACAAGTGCCCTCTCCTCCAACACTCCAGCACTCAGGGCCATTCTTCTTGCTGCTGGGAAACAGCAGGGCAACCCAGGAAGGACAGATTTCCCCCAACCAGACATTCGCCAGCTCAGGGATCTTGATCTTTATAGAAAACTATATATATTCTAAAATGACAGTAAGGAAAATGAGCTCTGGTTCATGCTCACCACAGTACAACCTAAGAAAAACATTCCAATATGGATCTTACAGAATAGTAATGTAAATGAAAATGCCATATCTTTGTGTTTCATCTTAGGCAAAAGTACTCAGAAATTTGACACTGAATGTAACACAGAAACTCAGCAGGGTGAAGGAGGCAAAGCCAGAACCTTCATTCACACCAAGTAGAGGGGATGTGGCCTTACCTAGAATGGCAACCAGAAAGAGAGCTTCAGTCAAGGCTTGCCACACCATGTTCAGTTGGGGGGCTTCGTCATTAAGTATGGCGCTTGTGATACGCTTCTTTATATGATCTATGAATGCATTAAAAATCCACAAGGCCCACCTGTCTGGGAAGCTCTGACTCATTACCACACACACGAGTGCCACACATACCCCTTCACAAGACAGTAAAAGGGAGGGTATTTTCAAGTCAAATTTCATTTTATCTTACGGAGGGAGACCAACTTTGTCAAGATACAGTGGCAGCTCCAGGAACGGAAAATCCAGTTCTGTTCTGCCACACTTCTTCAGTGGGGAAACCTGCTCTCACCATGCTGCATGGCCACGGAGGGGAAAGGCCCAGTCTCAGGGCGGCCTGCTGTACCCTGTGAGAACCAATGGGTGCGGTGGCGATGCCTGGCAGCTGGGGCAGCAGAGACATGACTGCCTAGCAGTGGGCTTTCCCTGATGAGACAGAAGAGAGGCGCCACTGTGAGCTCTTGGGGCTCTCTTGGGTGGGCTGCAGGCCACTGCGGTCTGTCTCCAGGGGCTGCGAATGCCCGTGGGACTGAGTGGCTAAGCAGATGGCTAACTGTGGATCTCCAGTGCGCCTGCTTTTCAAGAGCAGTGTATGTTACTGAGGATTCAAGAGGCGCCTCTGAGCTCTCTGAGAGCACCCAATTCAGGGTCTGACACCACACAGAGGTATAAGGTCCTGAGAAACAGTGCAGGGCTATACTAGAAACTCATTTTTCCCCTCAGAGCAGCAAATGAAGGCCAGGTTTGATCAGAGAAGTACGGAGTCTGAGAAAGGCATGCTATTTATCTTCTGTTACCTAATTCTTCATATTTAGAAACAGTTAAATATATAAAATACCTAAGAAAATGGAACTTTTCCTAAGTAAGCAAAGCCAACTAAGTCAAATATGCTTTGAGGAGTTATGTGGTCCCCAACTTTGTTATGGCTGGTATGCTCAAGCCTTGAGTGCAAAGGAGACACACAGAGCAGGCTCAGCTACTAAAAACCCTTAGTGCAGCTGCAGGTGAGGCAAAGGAACAAAACTCCCACCCCCACCCCAAGTCAGGGCAGCATCCCAGCTGAAACACAGCAGGCAAGCAGAAGGCAGCCTGCAGAGTGCACTGTAGCAACCAGGAGCAGACAGAAAGTCCTGATGACCGTCCCTACCTTTGCAAAGGCAGAGACCTGCAGACCTGACTACAGGTTTCTGGCAAATTCTGACAGGTTCAGGCTTCATCTCCAGCCACTACATTTGACAGCTCTTCCTTGACTGGTCCTAGTTCTTCATCTTATTTGCATGCCCATTTTCAGGCAAACAGGGCCCACCTTAGCAGCTAGCTATATAAATTTGGACAGTCTGAAGCTGGAAAACCAGAGCAGTTGTGGGGGCCAAGTGAGAACGCTCCAGAGCCCAGCTCCCAGCAAGCCCCTCAACAGAGAGGAAAGACTCCTCCAGGGTTTCTGCCCGGGGAGGGAACTAGAAAGATTGCCTTTTAGACAGGACCGGGGCAGCAGGCTGAGGGATTTGTCCGTGCAGCTACTTCTAGGGTCAAGACCAAGATTGGCTGGAGTCAGGTGACCAGCTGCCCCTGCTACTTCTGAAGGTGACCTGCAGACTTGCTCTGCAAGAGACTGCTTTCCACAGGCACCCAGAAGTCCCTGCCACACCCCCAAAAAGCTCTGAGCTTTAACACTTCTCAGCGCATATCTTATCAAACATACCGCTGCTGAGAGTTCACACCAGTTTCATTTAAACCCCGCCTGCAATCTGTCTTGCTTGTCCCATGCAAAGCCTGTGGTGCCGATAGTGAACTGATATTAAAGCATCTCCCACTTGTACTCTGGCTATCTACCTACTGCATTCTTGGAGGAGGGTGGACAAGAGACTGCGGGAGAAAGAAGATGGTCTCCACCAAGTGCTTCACTTATACATCACAAAGCTCAGCAACCCTATCAGTTAAGCCCAGGGGTGCCCCGAAGTCAAGGCTAAAATGCCAGCATCTGACATTCTGTTTTGTGTGTAGACACACAAGTGAGTAGCCATTGTGGGTCTTGTCTTATAAATCCAACTCTTGAGTTACAACAGATGTTGTGACCTCTCTGCAGACCCCCCTACTCATGTAATATACCTTATGAATCAATAATAGTATCTGGTGGGGAAACATGAAGAGAAATATAAAATACTGTACAAGCAGAGTAGGTCTACTGTTGGTGCTAACTGGAATCTAAATTCTACAGCTGTAGCGTAAACCATGGACTTGTTTTTCTCTCATGAGAATGGGAATTTGAGTGCAAAAAAAATATTGTTTTTTAGCTCAAAAAATGTTTCAGATAAAGCACAGAATTTGTAGAAGGAGGGTACGCTATGGTTTGGGGCAGAGTGGAAAATCAGAGCAGTTAAGAGAACCATGAACAATTAAGTTTGACTTGTGCTGAACAGTGTTGAAATTAATATTCATGTGAGGACAGCATTTAGAGCCCAGGGAAGCACAGATGTCACACACAACACAAACTATCACCACAAGCAAGCAGTTTCTCCAATGAAATGGGCTGTCTACACAGGACTGTGTACTACCTGTATGCAATCCACTGCCTACTAACTATCCGAGCCAATTCATGTCCCTTCTGCCTGGAGCCTGTTTCTCGGGCTCCTGAAAAACTTGGTCTTTGCTGCAGGGCCAGGCTTGAATAGTGGCTCTTCTGTTCACTCCTCCCAAAAGAAGCAGGGAGTTTGGTCTGCTTCATCATCTATAAAATGGAGATGATGACGGTTCATGCCTCAAAGGATTCCTAAGGAGATTATATTAATTACCATGTGAGAGCCCTTTAAAACAGTTCTAGCCAGGCATGTGGTAGTGCATGCCTACAGTACTTGCTATTTGGAAGGCTAAAGGAGAGGGGCTGCTTCAATTTAAGAGCCAGGGCAGCATAGCCAGACCCTATTGCAAGGAAAAAGTCACACACAAGCAGTTCTAGATGTAGCAAAGATCAAGAAGGGCCAAGAGGGATCAAGAAGGACACTGAGGCAAGATCAGCATATGCTCTTCATTAAAAGCAGGCAATTTGGAGTTGTTCACCGATGCATGATACCGTAATGTCATCAAGCATAGAGCAGAGAGGGAGCCTAGACCTCAGCAACCCAACCAACCCAGGCAGGTTGATCAAATGAACACAGGCTCGCAGGAGCAGTGTCTGCCTTGGCGTCTTTCACTCCTCTGCCCCGGGAGCTTACAGGCAGGCATGGTGAACACTGCTACTCACATGCTTCAAGAACACAGGAAGAATCAAATGCAAGGATCTGGCCTTAGCATCAATAGTAGGCACGAGGACACTTTAGAACAGTTACTACCAGGACAATAAAACAGTACTCCCCAAATGCTGGGAGTCAATTCCTAGGGCAATTTCATTACAGTCAAAGGCTTAGCTATAATTATAACTACCAATATACTGAGAGTGTCCAATAAGAAGCACATCTCCCTATAAACATTTGTAAGGGCATCCCCTGAAAATTCATGATGGTCACTCCCACCTACAATTAAAATTTCCATAAATTAACATTTGTCAATATAGGAAAACAAGAACTAATTTTGATACTATTAAAAGATGCTTTAGGCCTCCTGGGGCCATGGGGCCACATGCAGCCAGTAGACATCCAAGTGTCACTACAACAAACATATGTGATAGAGAGGTAGGAAAGAGAAAAATGGAGCGGGTACGCAGGATGCCGTACAACAACCTGGAGCTTACATAGATGTCAACTCAGCCACTGAACCTGCTGCCTGGTCGTGGAACCCCCCCCACCCCCCACCCCCGCTTTGGGCAATGATGGAAGCCTGAGATGAGGAAACGTTCACCTTCTGGCTTGGACCTCCTAGAAGAACCACTGTGAACCAGAGGCCATGTTGGTGTTGGTTGCCCATGCTGCTGCCCAGACTGCAATGAACACTGACACTGTGATGGCCTCAGGATTTGCTGCCTCAGGGAGCCAAACTGATGTGAGTGCCATGTATGGTCCTGATGCAGCCAAGGGCCATGTTGATGTCTGTGGCCAGTACTACCACTGAACCCCTGGTAGAGGCCTGTGGTTGGGGCTGCTGCCTGAATTCATATTAATGTCCCTGGGCTCAAGAGAGACAGTCCCGCCCCTTGGTGGACCACAGCGCTGCAGTGCAGACGACTGTTCCGGCACCACAGGGCTCTCATCAGCTGATGGATTCTGCCATCTGTGCAGGAGGCTGGCCACTAGGAATTTGACCATGCTCCAGTGACCACAAGGCCACACAAAATGGACTTTTTTTTGGTGGGGATCATAAGGGAAGGGGGACAGACATGGGAAGACTGGGAGGTGAGCGGGATCAGGATGCAAGGTGTGAAATTTCCAAATAATCAATATAAAATAATATTTAAAAAGATGCTTTAATTACGTTCTAATTTTTTTAATAGATCAAATCTCTAACCTTAAGCTTTGGGTTTCTCAGAATAAAAAAAAAAGGAATAAATGTATGAATTCTTTGGGCTAAAATAACAGCAAAACCCAGACAAAAGTAAGACCCCCACTACAAACTAAAGGCATATTTCCTAGGACTTTGACAAGTTAACTATTTTCTACTAGAGAATTGCCGACATTCTAAAAGCTGACTCTGTATCACATACCCCATGCAGATTAAAACAAACCCCGAGTGCCAGAAGAGGAGGCAGTGTGGGCTGTACTTTACCTTGAACCATGAGCATGGGCTCCTTGCCCCCACCATGGGCTAACATCTCTCTGCGGTAGCGTTCCCCGGCGGCCCTGGTGAAAAGATTCTGTTAACACGTCGGCTCACACAGTTTGTGTGGCTCTATCCATACATCTTGAGCTCTGGAGGACATTGTACACTTTAAAATAAGGTATTTAGTGTTTTTATGTTTTATGCAAATTATAGTTCTTTTAACACAACCAACTACATAGTTTAATGAGATTAAGTAAGCTTTCTGGCATGGTACTGGTGACTGAACCCAGGGCCTTGTGCATGCTAGGCGAGTGTTCTACCACTAAACTACACACCTGGTATTACGTCCATCCTACTCGCTCTGCAGGCTTTTTGTGCATAATAGGTAATTCTGTCCTAACTTGTGTGTGTATGGTCATGAAGCACATGTGCATGTAGGTGGCATGTGCAAGTGTGTGAGTATGTGGAGGTCAGAGGTCAACCTCAGGCGATTCCTCAGTGGTTCTCTACCCTACTTTTGAGGCAGTCTTTCTCACTGACTCAGGAGCTCACTGATTCAGCTAGACTGGCTGACTAGCGAGCTCTGGGATGTGCCTATCTGTACCTTCCCTGCACTGGGATTGCAGGTCTATGCCACTACACCTGGGTGCTGGGGACTTGGACTTCTAAGCAGCATTACATCATGACTGAAACATGACCATGATCATGAGCACTAAGGCAAAGCAGGAAACTCACACAGAGGCAGGGCAAAGTGTGAAGAGGCTTCAGCCAACCTCTCACCTGGGTGTAAAGAGGAGGTAGTGCCCTCCTTCTGGCCATGGGCGATAGCACCCTTCCCTCAAATCAAAGCCTTCCTGTTTGGCCTCCCCCTGTCATTCCTCTGCTCTGGAATCCTGTGTGCCAAGGAGACCCAGTGTCTGGCTCTCAGTTCGGATTCTTTGGTGCAGAACCTGTAAGCCTAACTCTGGACGCTGAGGAGAGAGAATCATCAGTTCCAGGGCGGCCTGTACTACCTGCCTCAAACAAAACAAAACACCCAAACCAAACACAACAAGAGAAAGAAAAAGGACTCTTTGACAGAGGTTAGGAATTTCCTAGTCCAGGGAGAACTTTTACAAGCTAACTTTTACATGATTGTAAAAGTACAGCAGCTACGTGTCTAGGCAAGGATTCACATATAACGAACAGAGAAATATTTGGAGATATGTTTTTATTAGCATGTGGTTTTCTATTAAAGTATAGATCCTTCAAACAAGATGAAATTTTGTCTATTTTATAGAAATCTTCAGTAAAGAGCTACCAGCCCTGATTTACTGTAGTCAAGTTGGCTGTAGACCCTTTGGAATAATAAAGTCTGTAAAGCAGGCCAAGTGTCTGCAATATGCAAGGGGAAGGAGACAAAGTAAAATGTGGGTACCAAGCTGTAAAAAACAGTAAAAACCTTATGACATCACATCCAAGTTGAAAAGATTCTGGTCTGAATGTGATTACTAACTTCTGAGATTATCTGAATCTATGAAACTGTAGGAAAGCTGAGGGGTGCACAGGGAGTGTACAGAGACAAGCAGGTGGGGTGGGAGACCCCAGAATCCTCTTGGTTCTCTGCTAGCTGTTACCCATCTCATGAGCCCCAGTGTGCTCTTATGGAGAGCCAGCTCTGCAGCTGCTGGAAGGCCATGTGGAGTTGAGGCTGTGTGAACAGGCAGAGTGCTGAGCTGATAGCCATCTCCTGGAACTACTGAGAAGTGTCAGAGATATCTCACTTAGGTGATGAGATGATAAAGAGCTCTAAGCGACTATGACATCAGGCTGTAATTACTGGTTTACTTCCAAAGGAAGCTCCTTTGAAGGAATCCTGAGGCCAGAGCCACAGGTCCTCTGGGCTCCTACTGCTACAAGGTCCTGTGAGGACACCAGGAGGAATTCAAGCAGAGGAACAACATAAGATGTCCTGCTCTTCTTGGCCTGTACAAGGCCCACACCTTCTAGACCTTGGCCAGAAGACGGGCCACTAGCCCTCACCTGAGCACTCTATGGCCAGGTCTGACTATTCTGGGAAGGGGTGGATCTGATGTGCCTCCCACTTTCAAACACTAACTATAAAGGGGCACACTTGCTGCTCCTCTACTGATACTGTGCTCCTGAGAGCGGCCCAGAGAGTCAGGTCTTCGAAATTATATCCAAACGGTCAATGCTGGTCTAAACCACTGGTCATCCAATTGAAGGACACATGGGGAAGGTTTCATAGGCCCCTCGGAGGTCAGACAGCAGGGAGAGTGAGAGGCGGTGTATAGAGGCACTTGCGCTGCTCAAGGGGCAGTAAGTGGCTGCCAGGAAAGGACCCAAGTCAAGGTGAGTGGGAAAGCAGGCCCCTCTTCAGGACTGCCCATCTCTGTATAGACAATTTCACCGGAGAAGGAAGGCATTCAAAGCAGGAAGAAGGTCCATTTCCAGAAACAAACGAGGTGTTAATAGCATAGGCCAGTGCTGCTCTAGGCGAGGAAGAAAGACAAGTCTGGTAGTGGATAGGAGAGAGGAATAAGAGTGTCCCTGGTCACATGGGCTTTGGCAAGAAAGCCTGGGGAAGCCGCAGGCAGCAGGGGGCTGCATGGAAGGCAGCCCAAGCCTGCTCTGGGCTTGGATACCAGGTAAGTCCCACAGAAGGCTTCAGAGCTGCACAGTGAGGGAAAGTTCATGGTCACATCAGGAGATAAAAGGGCCCATTAGAGAAAGAGGCCTAATAAGGGATGGGTCAGCGTCCCACCCACTGCCAGGACATTGGGTGCAGTGTGTATGTGTTGCGTCTTATGGATTACGGCGAGGATGTTTCATAAACTGCCCCGTCCTACCCTTGTTACCTGTTAAAAGGATCCTGTAGGAAGCACTCCTTCCAGACCATGGACGCTACAGCCCTGGACATCAGGTATGAGTAATATTTGGCACCATATCCCACAAGGTGGCTGAACCTCAGCTGCCAAGCCTGCCAAAAAGAAAGCCAGCACAGGAGCTGAGAACAGCATCTGAGAGGACACAGTGCAGCATACACACACAGCTTAGACGTCCCAACTCAAACCTACCCCAGAGTCATGTCACTCACAATGTCACTATTGTCATATCTGTAGACTATTATGATCTCACTCAGGCCCCTCAAATGTGTCTGAATAGATTGAGATTATAAGCCTCAGAATCTGAAATGTGTTAAGACTTATTTAACTTTATGTGTGAGAGTTTTGCCTGCATGTATGTGTACCACATTTATGCCTGGTACCCACAGAGGGTAGAAGAAGGCATAAGAGCCCCTGGAACTGGAGTTACAGGTGGTTGTGAGTCACCATGCAAGTGCCAGGAATCAAACCCAGGTTCTCAGCAAGAGCATGTTCTCTTAACCACTGAACTATTTTCTCCAGCCCAAAATGTGGACAAAGACCCTAGAGACATGTATACAGATAAAGATCTCTGTACACAGAGAAGGTTCCATTTGCAGTACATGGCCTCAGAAAAAGATAAGCCTTCAGCCACTGCTAAGACACTCCTGTGTTTAGAGGCCCGAACTGGGAGCCTGAGTGATGGACAGCTCCACCTCAGGGAACACACCCTGAGCATACAAAAGTATGTTTCACTGTTTCATTAAATTCTCTTGGCCAATTTCTTTTCATTGAGTTTAATTACTTAGTACATTTTATTTCATAGGATAACCTAGAAAGAATACAATGACATGAGTTGACTTATTCTTGGTTATCTGACTCTGTAACCACTGTTTGCTATGTGACCTCATTTCTGAGGGGGGTTTTCTTGAAGCTGAATGTGCCCACATCTTTATTATGTCACTTTATAGTATTTCATATCATTTTATGTCAAAGCTAAGAGGCACAGTGTAGGAGGGGAAAGAGGATAGAATTACGGGATCTTTGCTGCATAGAGAGAATTGAATGTGGTACTTTCAGAAAGGACCTAAAATACTTTTTAAAATGAAGCCTTTTTTTCTTGTAAAATCATTCTTTAATGAGTTTTATATTCCCTGAGACATAAAGGATAAGTAAACTGTAATTCTTACAACTTTGTCATTTGCTATGAACTAGATAAGCAAATTCTAGTTAATACATAAAGAAACCAAGATATCTAAAAGGATGGTCCTTTTCTCACAGAGGTGTGGCAATTCTCAGGACACTATGGACCCCATGCCTAGCTCACAATTTAAAAGCCATGATCATGTGCTAGTTACACGATTTCCACCTCTTTTGAGGTACTTACTCTGCCCGGAATGGACCGGGTGCCATCACAGGCGTGTGCAGAAGTAGCCCAACCTGCTTGGGACGCAATCCTCAGTGTCTACTCTCCCCTTTCTACAAAAAGACATGATTAGGAATAAGGCAGACAGTTTGCAGGCCATGCCCTGAAGGAGAAGGCTTTGTCTAGTGCATTCCTGGCAGTGTCCTGTGGAACCATCCTTGAGGGCGACACCCAGCAATGAGGCAGCTGGCACAGGCTCTGATGCCTCCTGTCCACCATGCAGACTACACGAGTGCACTTGCTGCCATCTTGCATCACTGTCACAGTGACCAGGCCTGCTGTACCCAGCACAAGGCATGCCCTCCCCTAGGCTCCAGTACAGTCCTCACAACAGCGCGTAACAAGAACAAGTACTCTGAAGTGAGGCTGCCCGAGTCTGTGGGAGGCTACACTATTGCTGGGAAAAGCACTAGAAACGCAGCCCCTCGGCTTTCTGCCGCTTAAGCCCCTTACAGCAGGGAGGCAAATGAGAGAGGCCTGACTATGGGCCTTGTTCAGACAAAGTGGTGTGTGTGTGGTGTGTGGTATGTGTGGTGGTGGTGTGTGTGCACGTGTGTGTGTGGTGTGGTATGTGTGGTGGTGGTGGTGGTGGTGGTGTGTGTGTGTGTGTGTGGTGTGTATTTGTGTGTGTCTAAAGTCCAGAAGTCAACGCCAGGTGTCTTCTGCAGTTGTTTGCCACCTGCATTTTTGAGACAGGGTCTCTCTTGGCCGGGAGCTTGCCAAGTAGACTACTGGATCCCCTGCTGCTACCTCCCCATCCCGGGAGTAAGAGACATGTACTGCTAAGCGAGCTTTTTGTGTGGATGTGAGTCCTCACGCTCATGCAGCAAGTACTTCATGGACTACGCCATCTTCCCTGCCCCCACAGTGCTCTTTAAAAGAAAGCCAATGAGCCCAGGACCATTTGTGGTCGAATTTCAGTACAGCTAACTTTGACTAGCTATAATCTGCCAAAAGGGTGGGCCTCTGGAGTTCATTCAGAATGCACACAGAGTTCTGTATCATCTGCCTTACTTGGAAGGGGAGCCTTCATGCTTTTATGGCATGCTGGAATCTTAATCTACACCTGGGAGTTTCTCAGAGAGCAAAAGACTGTGATGAGCCTTCTGGCAGAACATGCTTGCCCCTTCAGTGGTGACACTTCACCAGGACAGAGATCTAACATCTCACAGAATCAGCAGCACAGGGCCAAAGGGGCTTTGTCTTTTGTTCTGGCAGAACTGGCTTCATAGTCACAGCAGGGCAAATGTATAGTGTAGATATCTGCTGAGTACTATTTAGTTCTAGCTCAAGAGCAGACATACTTCACAGCAACGTGGCTGAGCTAAGAAATATCCAAGTGCCTTAGTTTCAACTCAGGTGAGCCCCATATAACCCTCACAATAAAAACAAGACCTTTCAGAACAGGAGAGAGATGTCAGGAGTGTGGGGATAGCCACCTGCACTGTGGAGTCAGCCTTATTGCTCTCTCGCTCTAATTACAGCCTTGAGTTTGGTTCTAAACCCTTCTTTTACCTCCAGACACACTAAAGAAATTATGCCTACCTGACACCTTTCATCAGAGGTTTGTAAACTCGTGGATAAGACCTACAATTCCACTGCTGTTTGAACACAATTACTAGATTCATGCTAATTCAACCTAATATTAAGTTCTTGTTTCCATTCACTCTTTCATCGAAAAAAATGAAAGACATTATTCTTTCTGGAATGAGGCTGCAGGTCTCTGGAGTGAGGTGTCGTTTCCCCTTTAAATCCTCTTCTTAAGAGGTATGTATCAAAGAGCTTAGTTCTTGCCTTCCCTTGCTGTTTTCAAAACACACAGCACACACAGTACTGAAGGGCCAGTGACATAGACTTGTGACTGTTGACCCTGGCCCAAGCTGACCCAGGATCTCACCTGCTGGTGAGCAGTGCAGCGCAAGCATGGACACTGTGACCTGCAGTAGAGCTTGCAGAGTGGAGGCTGGGGACCCTGACTTACCCTTCTCGGACTCCACAGCCTTCCAGGAACAAACAGGGTATCGTGATTATTTACTATTGTCCCCTTTGAACTTGGATGAGGAACTTTGTGCAGTCAGCACTTGTTAACTGGGATAAATGTTCAATAATGAAACTCATCTTTTCTCTTAATTTACTATCAAATATAGCACACACCATTTCATGTCCAGTGGTATATGTGGATGTGTAATCTAAAATACACAAGACAACCTATCACTGGAGCATACAGGCTGCATGAGAGCACGGTGCTCTTTGCTTCCGGTGTGTGCCACTCAACTCGGAGCACTTGCTGTGTCCAGGTCTGGACTTACACAGTCCTGCAGGAGCACAACAGGAATTCCATGGTGGCTGGCTAGACACTATGGGCTTCTTGAACTACAGTGATAGTCAATGTTTTTTAAGAGCAGACTGGCCCAGATGAGCAACCCTGGAACTGTCAGTTCCTATTACAGACAAGAGGATGTTATGGTGCAAAAAAACAAATTTGGATCCCATATAATTTTTTTATATGTAAGTTTTTTGTTTTGCTTTTTTGTTTGCCTCTGTTTTATTGAGACTGGCTCTTGTAAATAGCTGAGGGTGGAACTCCAGACAAGAAAGATCTTGTCTCAAAATAATAAAATTAGGGCTGGTGAGATGGCTCCAGTGAGTTAAAGCGCCTGATATCAAGCCTGACAACTTGATTTTCAATCTATGGGACCATCATGTGGAGATAACTGCTGTTGCAAGTTATCCTCTGACCTCTAGAAGTGTGCTGTGGTACGAGTGCCGACACAAATACACACACACACACACACACACACACTTTTAAAAATCATAAAAAGATTTTCTGACATTTTCCCCAAAACCCGACACAATAGTGCCCAAACAGAAAATGAAAATTTTCACAGTGTAATAAGCAGTGACTACATAAAACAGTCACGCTGCCGGGCACAATCACAGATGGTTCCATCTGCCCATCAACCCTTTGTGAACAGACTTTGCTCCTTGTTTCAGTTGACAGAATATGGCAATGGTGCTGGATGTCTTAGAGATGACTCTGTTACATGGGATGTCCTTCCTAAATCTTCCCTTGCAGATATGATAGCTTTACACTGCCTCATAAGGCTGTTCTGTGTAGTAAGCTTTCTTGTTAGACTATCTTTGGATAGCCAGCCCCAAATATTGACATGGAGACTTCTTATTAATTATAAAAGTTTGGCCACTAGCTCAGGTTTGTCTCAGTAGCTCTTATAACTTAAAATGACCTACTTTTATTAATCTATGTTACCTGCTCGGTTACCTCTATTCTGTACCATATGTTTGACCTCTTCAGTGTCTCCCTGGTATCTTGCTGGCACAATCCACACGCAGAGATTCCTCTTCTTCCCTGGAAATCCCGCCTATTCTCTCCTGCCTACCTATTGACCATTCAGCTCCTCTGTAAGCCAATCAGGGTGACACATCTTCACAGTGTAAACAGACACTCCGCAACAGGTTTGTACATGGTATTGTCCCCCAAGGACTATGGTGTTGTCGCCTGCAAGCCTGCTGCACACAGGCAGCACACCGACACTTGTCTGTGTCTTGTGCCCAGCAGTTTCTTCAGTAAGTATCCACACAGCGGACAGTAAGTGCCATAAAGAATCAGACATAAATACCTGCTTTTCATACTCAATTTACACGTGTCAGTCCAATTCCTATGTCTAAATTTCCACAATCACTAAAGTTACAAGGATGTCAGGATATAAGTAACATAATGTAACTTACCACATACCCCACATCCCACCTCTGAATTTCTACAGACAAATTTCTATGATAAATCAGAATGAAGAAAATGCATAAAACAAAGGATAACCAGCCTACGGTCCAGACTCCCAGAGAAGACAAGAAACAAGGAGAACCCTAATAGAGACATATATGGATCCCCGGGAATGGGAAGTAGACAAGATCTCCTTAGTGAATTGGCAGAGTAGAGGGAGGGGAAGGGTGGTAGGGAAGTGGGGAGGGGAGAAGGGGAGCAGGGAGGAAAATGAGGAATTGGGAAGATCAAGTTAGGTAAAGGACAGAGAGGGAAAGCAAGGAAAGAGATACCTCAAAGGGAGTCATTGTGGGGTTAGCCAGAAACCAGGCACTAAGGAAACTCCAGGAAACCACAAGGATGAGCCCAGGTAAGAATCTAAGCAATAATGGAGACGGTGCCTGAACTACCCTTCCCCTGTAATCAGATTGATGACTACCTTAATTGTCATCATAGAACCTACATCCAGTAGCTGGTGGAAGCAGATGCAGAGATCCACAGCAAAAACACTGGGACAAAATCCTCGAGTGCATAGAGAGGGAGGAGTGATATTAGGAGCAAAGGGGCCAAGACCATGATGGGCATACCAACAGAAACAGCTGACTCGAGCTAGTGGGAGCTCACTGACCCTGGACTGACAGCTGGGGAACCAGCATAAGACCAAACTCAGTCCTCTGAATGTGGGTGACAGTTGTGTGGCATGGGCAGTTTGTGGGGTCACTAGCAGAGGTTGAACCAGTATTTATCCCTAGTACATGATCTGGCTCTTTGGAGTCCATTCTCTATGGAGGGGTACCTTGATCAGCCTAGATACAGGAGGAGGGGCCTTGCTCCTGCCTCAAGTGATGTGACAGGCTTTGTTGACTTCCCATGGGAGGCCTCACTCTCTCTGAGGAGTGGATGGGGGATGGGGTGAGTAGAAGATGGGAGGAGTAGGAGGACAGGAGGGAGAGGGAATTGGGATTGGTATGTAAAACAAGATTGTTTTAAAAATAGAAATTAAAAAAAAAATAAGAATGCCATTATCAACTTTATTGACCTCATGGCCAGACTGAGGTACACTTGTGGTCCAGAAGGATGCGGGACAGTCACACAGCCTCATTTGAATTCTGAGGCCCAAAGTCTCTAATCATGTCTCCACTGTCCCACACTCAACCTCTTACCTTCACCTAGTAGCTTTATTTTTTTTCCATACATTGTTTTGTTTTATTTTTTCCATTCAAAAACATAATTAAAGAAATAAAATTTTTACCTTTCTTCCCCTTCTCCCGGTCCCCTCCCACTACCTCCCCACCCCTCCTCCCTCCCCCTTCTTCTTTGAAAGAGGGCATGGTGCCCTGCCCTGTTGGAAGTCCAAGGCCCACCCCCATCCCTC